>MU226133.1:711803-738347 GCA_018584345.1 Thuja plicata
CCCGGTTGGAGGCAGTAGAGTGACACTTGACTCAGCGTACCGAGGAGTTGGAAGCAGAGAAGGCAGCATAGGTGGCTATCGAGGTCAGATTGGCTAGGGAGACAGTATTGTGTTAGCAGAGGCTACAGCTGAAACGTGTTTTTTTGGCGACCAGTTTGGTGTAGGCACAGGAGGAATATGATGTGCTGGCAAAAGAACTACGAAGCAACATTGATGGGGAGGGCGGCACTTCAGCTTTTTCAAGGACGCCCTCCGCCCTCCGCCGCTTCTCTTCAGTGATTTTCTTATTCTATGTGGTGTACTTCATCTCCCTTTTGTTGTAAGTCGTCGGAGACGGCTTTTTTTTTGGGGGGGGGATGATGTTGTCGGGATATTTGAATGTACCGGTTATTATAATAAAGTATTATGTTAGTCTCGGTTGTTAGTGACCGAGAGGTTAGATAGTTACGTCACGACGTTTCGGTCGTGGCCCTTCGGGTAGTTTATATACCCTCTCGGAGGATGGACACGGAGATATTATTGTATGATCATTATGATGTAAATGTACTTGCCAGTCTGGAATGATTAATGAAAGTATTTATTCTTCTATGATATATTCTGTGTCTATTGTATTTTCTGTACTATGTCTATGCATTATTAAGTTACCTGTTGACGGTAAACAAAAGCCGCCTCCGTGCGCACCTCTCTCTCTCTCTCGTTAGAGTTGAATAACATAACACAATTTGCTAGCCTTCAATTCTTCTCTCTTTCTTTCCATGAATCACCTAGCACTACATAGCTAGCCTGCTAGCCTGTTGGTTCATGGTCTCTCTCTTTTCTCTCATGGTTTTTCCAGTAGGCTAGATCATGGAGTTGGCATCATCTTTGTTGTCACTCTTTCCCTTTTCCTTGTAATTGCTTATGTTCTTGCAATAGTTTCCCGAATATGTTATTAGTGGATGGGATATATTCGATCGAGGTCTCTTCACTAATTGATTTGGGGTCTTTTCGTGCTAACCCTCTATTTTTTTTCTTGTGTGTTTGTTGTCTTTGTTTTTCTTTTGTTTTTGTTTTGTATTCTTATGTATAGATGTTGAGTTGAGATCCTTTGTTTGGGGGCTTTAGGTCCTTAAGCTTAGTGACGTTTCATCTCTCTTATTTGCCATGATCACCGTCTCTCTCGTCTCTTTCTCTCTTTCATCTCTTCCTTTACCTCGAGTATGAGCTTGCCTCATACTCTCGCTAAAGTGGGGGCTAAACGTATCATCCTAAAGAGTAAGCACTTGATTTGTGCTCAATTTAGGATCATTTTGGGCCCGTTTTAGTGTGGTTCCTTTGATTGGGCTTCATATTGCACTTAAATGTACACTTTATTAACATATGAGTCCTTTTTTCTTCCTTAATCCTCCCTAATTTGTGCAAAATCGAGGTAGGATCTTATTTCTAAGCATCCTCCCTTATTTTCATCCAATTGCAAAATTCCCCCTTCCTTTTATGGTCTTGGCATTTGCCATCCCGGCATCGGAATCATTTGACCTTCCGCATCCTGCAAACCTTAGAGCCCACACCCTCCAATAAAAAACAAGCATATTTTTGGAGGGGTGTAGTCAAACTTCGAATTCACCCCTGGGTTTTAGATCCCAGATTGGGCCTTGGGTCCTATTTGGCACATTCACTAGGGTTTCGGATCCATGGTCGGCCTGTGTAATTCTGTTTCCGGATGCACTATAAAAGGATCTCCCTCTTCCTTCATTTTTAAGGAGAGACATATCATCATTATGAGTATGCAACCATTATTGTCAAGCAACCATTGAGCAAGCAATCAAGCAAAGTATTGAGCATCCAAGTGCAATTTCAAGTGACATTCTATCATTCAAGTCTTCAAGTATTCAAGGTGTCCTCCATAGATCAAGCTTCTATCCCCATTGAGGCCAAGCAAAAGAGTTTCTTGGAAGGACATTGACATCATTTCTTCATTCCTCAATCATTCATTGGCGATTTACAAAACATCTTCATAAGGTTTTGTCTTGCATGATTTCCTTTTGGTTTTTGTGTGGAGTCAAAGCTATTGCATCAACATTCTTGATCACATTCAAAGCGGTAAGAGTATCGACATTGCATGATACACTTCATTTCAGATCTAATCTCTGTAACATGCCAGCATTCCTTACTTCATTTCAACTCAAGGTTAATTCCTAAATTGGGGCTTGACCAAGGCAAAGTCCCCTTCCACAAACAATTTCCCTTTTTCTTGTGTGCAGGAATAGGTTTCGGGATCTATGGAGTTGGATTGGGGCATTTTCAGGGTCATCTCAGAGATCGGAATCAGAAAGTACACAGTCGCCAACAGAGGGGTGTAGTCGAATCTCGACTTGTACCTGAAAAGTCGACTTGTTCCTTAGAGGCTCAAATTTTCACGAACGGAAGTTACAGGTGCTAGGGTCCTAGATCCAGAACGGTTTCAGTCTACGACATCGCTGTGACCGAAAGTTGTAGTTTCAAGGCGTATAACCTCCTAATTGATTTCAAGGTGCATAAATCCTTCTTCAATCTTGCATTTTCTTTTAGATCTGTCATTGCATCAGTCATTTTTAGGCATAATCAATCCCATAATCAATATCCTTCAAAAGGAATACCAAATTCCCCTTTTGTTTGAGCTATGCATTAGCACCCTTCATCCATTTGGTTGTGCTAATCAAACTTGAACTTAAGGGTTGGATTTGTATTCCTAATGTATATAATAGGATCTTGGTTTGTGATCTCTACTCTTAGCATTGCTCACGATTTTCTTCTATATAGTGTAAATATGGGTTGTGACATATGGTGGTTTGTGATGAACATTTGGATCTCATGGGCGTCTTCATACATTTGTTTGATCCACTCAAATTTCTTGCCAATTCTTTCCAGCATTAGGTTGAGTGGACAACACAAGGTGTCCAAAAAATGTGTTTATAGCGCTCTTCAACCTATAACTCTACAGCCCTACAATTTATGGCATTGGCTGTTATCACTTGAACAACATTTTAAGGGCCAACTTGCTCAATGGCTTGGATGAGATGGTTTGCAATGAATGGACCATCATTCACTTCCCCTTCACAATCCACTACTCTCAAAAACATTGCACCTGTCGCGGACATTGGAATACCATTGACCAAAGGACGATTTTTTGCGTCTTCTCGTCCATCAGATACTATGGACACATCTATTTCGATCCATGAATCCCAGATGGGCTTCAAGAAAGCCTCTACATGTTTCACCTCTTTGTCCATTAAAGTGGTGCTTACCTTCTCATAACTCGCGCCCTTGAACCCCCTTGGAGCCTCATTGATTGATCTTTCCATTTTTTGCCAATACGGTGAGAAAACAACATTAAATGCCAATCAGCATAGATTCATCTCACTATGTCTTGCTTGACAATGTCTATAGCTTCATTGTGAAATGATATTTCCAAGGGCTCCTTTGTTCTCTTATATTTTATTGGTTCTTGAGGAACATGCAAGAATGGATGGCCCTCTCTGAGTTGTTCTTTGCAAACTGAAGCCATAGAGCCAGAGGCTTTTGATGCTTTCTTACTTTTAGACCTTTCCAAAGGATGAACAATTGGATTCCCTACTGCTTCATTTGCTTGTCTTTGCTCTTCAATATATTTCAGTACAAAATGGTTTGCGAGAAGGGTTTTAGGTGGAGACTGCCCTCCAACTCTTGGCTTGCTTGGACAAAACTAGATGGCTTTCTTAGCGATAAAGGACAAATGTGTTTTCACTCTACTATAAGAGCTTTTATATTCCTTTTTGCAATGGTTGCAAATTCAAACGGAACCTCCTCCACTTGGTAGTTGCTGAACCATTTTACATATTTGCATAGTGGAGAGTTTGGGTCTGTTTTGAACTGGGAGTTCCCAGTGTTAGAAGCACTTGCCATTCTATGAATCTATAAACAACATACAAAGCCACAAACCAAAATGAAAAAAGAAAATAAAACTAGAGAGTTCATTTCATTTAAAAAAAATACAAAGAAAACTTTAATAACAAACAAAATCAACAAAAACCTGTATGTTTTTTTGAAATCTTCCTCTTCAATGTCTTTGAGGAGTTCTTAACATTTGCAACCACATAGGAATGACTCACAAACTAGCTTAGAGCATGCAACAATCACCTTTCAACACTCCTTGAGCAATGGCAACCAAACAAGAAAGTTTTGTAATGGAGGCAAGATGTTTTCTTTTTCATTCACAAATGCACGAATGCATATGTTTTACCTCTTTGGCCTTCTTAGTGGTCTATTTTAGGGTTTGAGGGTCAAATTGACCAAAATAGACAAAAAAAACTTTAAAAAGGTAAAACAATGCATGGAAATTGCCAAATTCAGCCCGAACCCTGCTGTTGATGAGGAAATTTACTCAAAATTCGTCAAAATACGACCCAGGTCTTGCATAACATATGTGCAATAAATTTACAGTGGCCTGGGCGAATTTTGTACGACCCACATCTGTACTGGACTTTTTTCCAGATTGGGCTGGGTCCTTGGGCCGCCAAGGATGAATCTGGTAACTTAGCCTAGATGTAATGAGTGTTAAGTGTTCCATTCATTCTCATGAGAGATGGGTTTGAAACATTCATTCTCATTGACTCATGAAACATGGGTCAATGAGTTTAACTCGAAAACTAAATAGTTGAATCTTGATAGCAATATCACAATTTGCCTTGCTGTGGAAAATATGTCCTACTTATGAATCATATTATCTATTCCGAAGACCTAATTGCGTTGATTGGTCTTTTATTCAAAATTTTAATTTATAGAGTTTTGTTTAGCCCCCTTTTATCATGAGATGGTTTAATAACAATTCTGTCCTCTTAAGAGGGCTAATCCTTTGGTGTTAGTTTTGGTATTTTCATCCATGTTAATTACATGGGCCTTGATGATACTACCTTTCGAATCTCTTATAACACATCATATCCTTGATCTTCTTTTCTTTTACTTTTATCCACTACCATCATCAAAGTTTGATGCAAGAGCATTCGGGTGCATGACTAAGCGTGTACATTCAAAATATTGTTATTTTTTTTATTTAAAATTTTGTTGCGCTTTGATTTTTATTTTGTAAGCAAGATTTATTAGTCTCTGCATACTCCTCAGTACATTTATATTTGATTTTAAATATCAGTAAATTAAATGGTTCATGAAAGAAAGTTCTAACTTTGTTAGTTTAATTGTTTTTGGAACATTATTTGGCAAGTAAAACTCCACGCCCAGGAAAGTTGAGGCCCAATAAATGCATCTTGTAACTCCATTTTAAATGTGGACACTTTTCTTATTTAATTGAAAAAGAATACCAGGGCTAAAAATTGCATGTTGTTGGTTGAACAAAGAAGGGCAATTTTCAGCAATGAATTCAAATATTTTGGTAGGAACAGAATGAGATTCCCATGCCTAGGAAAAGCATGAAAGAGAAATAAATATTGCTGGTCTTAGCAGCAAAAAGCCATGCCCAAGTTTGAAGATTTATGCAATGTTCCCTTCCTAATTTGCCCTAAAAATCTCATGGCAACAAATTAGGGTTAGGCTTACATCTTACAAAGTGAAATATCTCTTCAATTTGTGTAATTGTGGATTTGAATCTTGCAATCATAACTAAAACACACACATATATATCCATTATTAGTGTTAGTACATAACACCTGATATTCATATGATATCTACAACATCATTTCAACACATTAGAGAAGAAGCACAGTAAGTCTGCCGGAAGCCATCCCACACTAAGCCCAAGAGCGGAACTTTGGCCCTCTTGCCCCGGTGGCAAGCAACATGGACATCCATCTGAGGTCCCTACCTAGTGGGGCGCTTGTACCTACTTTACCTATCCATGCTTCATCTACTAAGATTTAATAGCCATCATTACAGAGTGGGAGAGGTCATAATGGAGATTCTTTGATTGTCTAAATCAGATTGGCAGAAGTTATTTTGGTATTGTAAGTTTATTGCAAAGTTGAAAGCAAGAATGGTTTGTTGATCCCTGTAGCTAGTGGGTTGAATCCTATTCTACTCCATTATTCATTTCCAGTCTATTTAGTAAGTGGGTTAGAAGTGGTAGTTTGACCCATGTAGGTGCCACGCTTGGCAAAATCTCCATTTGGTTGAAACCTGGTGATCAATGTTTCTTATAAAATCTCATTTGTTTGATTTACTATATGGTCCTCCTTAGAATATGAGGTCTTCTTGTTTGGTTGAGAAAACAATTACTATAAATTAACCCTTTGGCATGACAAGTAGCTTGATGGATCATGAAGGGTAATAGTTATTTTTTACCCAAATTTAGAGAGTTTTTGTAAAATTCCCCAGTATCTGGTGTCTACTTCAGAAATTAAACTCAGATAATCGTTTACAAATATTCCAGTAGCAAATTTCATAGGTTGAATTATTTTAGAAACTACCCGAAGCAATTCAGATATTTACTTAAACTCACTACATCTGATTCTGTTGTAACTAAAGACAGATCCATACAATATTATTTCAGAATTTAATGATTCCAATTGATAGCAGAAGAATAGTTCAGACCAGATTATTTATGTAATAGAAATGGTGCACCTGTATCACTCGATGGCAATCAATGTTGACTCCACGTCATCTGCTGGAAACTGCATGCGTAGATGGCATCCTCTGCTAACCGTGCTCGGAAACAACATATGTATAACATTTCATTCCGGTGACTCCACGCAATATGTTTCACGCCACCAGCCGTGTTGAAGGCTTGACGGCCCGTAATTCCCTTGTCGTTACTGCTGTGAGAATTAATGCAGATGTTTTTCCTCCTGCGAATCCTTTGATGTGCTGGCCGACATCTACGTTTCCAACTCAGTCACCGCTGGCAGACTTCTTTCGTATGCTGACTCAGTCACCCAAACCGCTAGGCCAAGTAAACTCTGACGAAAGGTTTGGTTGTCTCCTTGTGTTGCTCGGCAATCCACGTTATGACTGTATTCCGCCACCGTTTACTAACTCCATTAGGCCAGACAGATTGCTGACGAAAGGAATTACTTTGTTCTCTTATTTCGTAATAGTATGTGACAAATTCCAATCTTCAAAACATTCAAGCATATTCTCCCAGCTTCGAAACTCCCAATTTATTGAATGGGAGGAATTCCCGTAAGGGAACTGTTTATTAACAAGCCGTTTTATTAACTCTTAACGTTAATAAGGCTTTATTAAAAGAACAAACCTTAATGACTTAATATTGCACTCATTAATATTAAATAATGAATTATTTAATATTACATTTTTTTTTAATATTAAATAATTAATCATTCATTTATTCCTTAATTTTTAGGGAACATTACAGTTTTGAGTACGCAGAAAGCTCCCATAAATCTGCTTTAGAGATCTTTCCTTGAGTGGCCGTGGTTGATGCTACATTTCGTTCATTAAAATGAAGATTTTGGGTGGGAAGGGAAAGATGTGGGACATACAATTTTCAGAACACACTCATCTTTTTTCGGATGGAGAGATCAGTTTTATTAAGGCATGTTTTTCATGGTTGCAGATGAATTATTGCTTCCTTGTAGATTTGGGTTGCCCCTTGAGGTAGCTGAATTGAAGATTTGGGTTGGGTATTTAGGGGGCTTCATTTGGGAGCAGATCATGCTTTTCTTTGAGGAGGTGGAGGCTATTAAGCAATCATTTCATGGCTGTCTATGAGAGCCTAAGTGTGGTTTAATGGAGGAGGAAGTGTGTTTCAATCTGTTATATGAAAGAATATAAGTTTTCAATAAACTTGACACGTTTGAGGGAATCACATTGTATGTGAGGTTTATTTAATTTAACATTTTAAGCATCATTTCTTTATATATTTGCTCATTTTTTTGCTTGAGAATAATGGTAGTGTCATGATATGTACTTGGTTGAAGCTTTCTCTTTTGAGTTTGGGATGATTTTCAAGAAATTGATTATTCAGAGTGAAAACATGTGAGAAGATTCTATATTTCCAAACAAGAAAGATAATTATAGCTTTGAATCATCTATTGCGAGATTTAATTTGTTATAGTTGTTGATGAGTTCTTTTAATTCTTGAGTTTTAATTGCGGATGCTATGTCAGCAGCAAGTCTTGCAGCGCTACAACACGGGATTAAGCAAAACTGGGCCTCTATTGATATTGTTAGAAATGTTGAATTATCGTCTTATTCCACTTTACAGGTGAGATTTGTAAACCTTTGTTAACCTAGTATTATAAAAATTTAACTTGAAACTTTAATGTATTTCATTTTTGTTGTTTGATCCTAAAGTATCTATTAGCATGTCTTACATAATTCTTTCTTTAGATGGCATGAGAGAAATAGAAGGTTTGCATGTTATTTTGCTTGATATATATTTTTTCTTACCAATCTAGTCTTTTGGCTTTGGGAAAAGAAAAGGTTGAAGACTAATGTATTTATGCCTTCAAAATTTACTATTTGTAGCTTTCCCCAAAATATAAATAAGCTTTTCTTGATTTTTGTTGAAGATAACATGTATAGACTCATTTATAATGATCTTTAGGGCAAGGTATGCATCTTTTCTTTGAGCCATGCATATTTTTGTTATCTAAAAATTTCATTGCTTTCTATAGAAGAAATTGTATGCGACTTGCCTAATGGAAAGTGATGATTTCCGTTGATTGTATGAAAACAAAAAAGTATTGACACGATTTCCCTCTATGTTAATGTTTTAGAAACAAGATGTATGCAACAAATGAAAACATGTAAAGATGACATTTATAACATGTCCCCTTTTTTGAAATTATAAAATAATTAAATTTAAGTTGTTGAAAAGTAGCTTTATTCAAAAGACGATTTATATATAAGTATTTAAAAGATCATTATAAGTTATTAAATCAGGTGTCATTAGATCCATGGTGCAAAAAGATGAGTAAAAATACTGTTTTTTAAATTTTATATTTTTGAGAGGATAATTATCAACAAGAGAATAATATTATTTTGTTTCTTCAAAAAACTTATAAAATTGAGGAATATTTTCAAAAAGGGGCTACATGTTTTTTGAGAATCTCATTTTTGAAGAATGAATGTGCATTCATCTTCTTGTCTTGAGCACAAAAATCCTTTGAATTTGTGAAGCTGAGGATGAAAATCCTTTTAGTTTTCAGTGTAGTTCTATATAGACATTGACAATGTGTGTCAATGGATTCTCGATTTCAATATTTCAATTTTGGGTGTGAGGATTTCAATGTTTCTTTTTGTTTCTTGTTATTAGCTTTCAATTTTGGATTTATGGAATTAAATATCCTCATTATATTTTTAGAATTTTATTTTGGTGAGCTAATTGTTGTAAATATGTCATTAGTGTTGTCATTAATGTCAAACTTGTCATTGATGTCAACTAAGGTCTGAGAGTATGAGATCAGTTGTGTTCGTATTTCAATTTTGGGTGTGAGGATTTCGGTGTTTCTTTTTGTTTCTTGTTATTAGCTTTCAATTTTGGGTTTATGGAATTAAATATCATCATTATGATTTATTGTGTTTTATTTTGGTGATCTGATTGTTGCAAATATGTCATTAGTGTTGTCATTAATGTCAAACTTGTTGTCATTGATGTCAACTAAGGTCCAAAAGTATGAGATCAGTTGTGTTCCTGTTTGTTCGGAGTGATGTTGTGTAAGAAGATTCAGTAATATGGTCCGCACTGTGCCGCATTGATTCATATTTGCTTGTGGTTGTAGTATGATGTTGGTGAATATAAAAGGATGTTAGATCTCAGGTTTCATGGTTGTATCAGAAGATTACATGTGTTGACATTGATGTATGGAGATTGATGGTGATGATTTTAGATGTCATATCTGTATGATTCATGTCTATTTCTGAGAAGTGAAGAAGTATTTATGGGTCCATAACAGAATTTGGCTGAATTTTACTGTTCGAGTGAACAGTCCATGAGACAAGATTCAGTAATATGGTTTGCATTGTGCCGCATTGATTAATCTTTGCTTGCGGTTGTAGTATGATGTTGGTGAATATAAAAGGATGTTAGATCTCAGGTTTCATGTTCCTATTCTTTCCGCAGTTGATTTGGTGATTGTCTGAGTGTGGGTCCATGTAGAGACACCGTACTTGTTGGAATGCTTTGCAATTCTCCACCTTTTGAAGATATGGTGTCACGGCTCTCTAACATAGTTTTGTTGGTGTCAGGAGATGCTCTGTTGTGAAGGTTCACATCATGTTTGGAGTTGTTTGGTTGGCTTGCATTATCGGTTCTATCTTCCGAAGCTGACTTGAGTAGTTTTGGACCGTATAATATTGTGTAGAGTTGAAGATAATGATTTGAGTGTGATAGGAAGGTGTGCTGGCACGATGTGATGCTACATACATCTTGTTTCCTTTTGCATTGCATTTTAGAATGAATTTGATGCCGACTTTCTATGTTCTGTACGTAACATCTAATTAGGTAGACCTTATTAATGTTGGTACTTTTTTTCCATAGTCCACAAATGAGTTATGACAAACGTTTGTGAGAAAATTGTGTAAACTTTGATTTTTGATGTTTCAAATCTATGATTCTTCATTAGGAAGAGGAGTAAAAATGAATCAGATTGTAGCTCAAGAGCCTTAAAAAGCAATAGCTTAAAGACAAACGAATTAAAAATAATAAAATAGAAAAATCATAGTTAAGACAAATAAAAAATGAAAATAGAATAAAATGAAATAGAAAATCTAGAAAACAACAAAGAAGGAGGGATACAAGAATAATAAAATCCAAAAATAAACCAATAATAATAATGAAGATAAAAAGAACAAAAAAAGTCAAAAGATAAATTTAAAAATAAAAATACTTAAAAATAAAACAAGAATTTAGAAGTAAACTACACCTCAATTAAACTAAACATAAAAATAAAGAAATAAACAACCACCTATGAATCTTAATAAAAAGACAAAAAAAAGAATAACAAAATACAAAAAATAAATGAAATTCATAATAAGTAACCAAGAGAAAAAGAAATCAATAAACAAGTTATGAAACAAAAACAAGTAAAAATAAGAAAAAAATTAATTAAAAAGAGCTAACAAAAGCAAAATAACAAAGAATCAGTTTTTTTTAAGAAACAACAAAGAACTAAAGAATTTTAATAACAAATAAAAATGAACAAAAAACCAAGAGAGTAAAGAGACAAAGGCAATAGGAAAGAAAAATCACAATGAAAAAGGAGGCACTCACAATACAAAGCAAAAGAAGGAAGGTAAAAAGGAGTTAGGGAATAACAATTGAAATAACAATTGAAATTGAAAGCTAGAAGGAACCATAAGGACCAAGTAGTAAGCCCAACAAGGATGAACAAGAGCCTATAGAGACAAGACCCGACCAAGAAAGAAAAGTGGTAGGAAGATACAATAGGAGGGTAGAGGAATGGAGAAATAGAGTACTAGGGGGAAGGTTCGAAGTGAGGGAGTTTAGAAGAGGTTGCCATGCAAGGTTGATGTACCATCCCTCACGATTGAGATTCTTCATGTGGTTTTTAATAGCTGTGGCCTCATGATGTTTACGCTTGAAAAAACAATCTTCCTTAATCATGACTTGTGTGCTGCTAAGGTAGATGTAATGTTTAGCATGGTGTGAGTGTTCGACAAGAGTGGATTTGGAGAAATGATGAAGTCTAATGTCTAAATTATGTTGTTTGATCCTAGTGCTAATAGATCGACCTGTCTCACCAAGCATTTCATTGATTTCATGCAAGATAAAAAAGTGGAAGACAATGACATCCTTGCTAGTTTTGATGTAGTGTCTTTATTCACTAAGGTTCCAGTTGTTGACTCTAGTGAGATAGTTAAATGTAAAACCAATGAGAACACTACTTCTCTGGTTGACCTTTGCCTTCATTCCACTTTCTTCAAATTCTAGAATTCAGTCTATGAGCAAATAGATGGATTTTCCACGGGTTCCCCCTTGATCCATCATAGCCAACCTTTGCACGGAATATTTTGAAGAGCTTTCCCTTAACTCCTTTCCCCTCAAACCAGGTTGGTGGAGGCACTATGTAGATGACACTAATGTTTGTTGACCGCATGGCCTTGATCAACTTGAACTCTTCCATTCCCACCTTAATAGCCTTGTTTGTTGCATTGAATTCACTGAGGAATTAGAATTCAATAGACAACTACCTTTTCTCGATGTCGTCATCATTAGGAAAGATGATGGTACCCTTGTTTGTCGAGTCTTAAGAAAATCCACGCATACTGACCTCTACCTTCATGCTTCATCTCACCACCATCCCTCCCAAGAAATGGTAGTTCTCAATATCTTGCTACTCAAGCTTGTCATATATGTGATAATGATCACATGGATTTGGAACTTTCCCATCTTTATCAAGTTTTCAAACTTAATGGTTATCAACTTATCATAACTAGAAAATCCTAAAAGATTCAACCGTGCTAAATATCGTGTCAATCCCATTTTGAAACTTCTAGAGTATCAAGCCTTCCAAGTTGCCACCATCCCTTATGTTGAAGGCTTCTCACATAAGATCTCCAAGATTCTTCATCGTAAGGGCATTTATTGTACCTTCAAACTGATTTGAACCACTAGGAGATTCTTCTCCTTTGTCAAGGATCGATTACCACCTCTTCTCCACTTTGGAGTATAGAAAATTGATTGCTCCTGTGGTACACCTTGTATTGGTGAGACAGGTTGATCTATTAGTACTATGATGGACTAGTGCGGACATTTGAATTGATTGTTTCTTCAAATCCGCTCTTGCAAAACACTCACACCATACTAAACATCACATTTGCCTTGAGAATACACAAGTCATGATTAAGGAAGATTGGTTTTCAAGCGTAAACTTCATGAGGCCATAACCATTTCAAACTGCGCGTAGAATCTCAACCGTGAAGAGGGATGGTACATCAACCTTGCATGGCAACCTCTTCTCAACTCCCTTTCCTTGAACCTTCCTCCCTAGTACTCTCCTTCTCTATTCCTCTACCTTCTTGTTGTTTCTTCCTTCCACCTTTTTTTCTTAGTTGGTTCCGGTCTCTAGAGGTTTTTGTTTGTCGTTGTGTCTACAGATTGGTCCTTATGGTTCCTTCTAGCTTTATGATTCAGTTAATGTTCCCTAACTATTTTTCACCTTTCTTGCTTTGGGTTGTATTGCGGGGCTTTCGCTTTCTCTTTAGTATCTCCTTTTTCCTTATGATTTCTATTAATTTTGCTATTATCTGTCTTTTTAACTCTCCTGATTTTTGTTCCTATTTACTTGTTTATTGATTTCTATTTGTGTGTTTTTCTTTAAATTGTTTAGTCTTTCTTTATCTTTTGTTACTTTCTCTTATTAAATGTCTTATTTTATTATTTATTTTTTCTATTTATTATTTACTATTTATGTTTATTATTATTTATTTATTTATTTGTTACTTTTTAATATTTTATTTAGAACTAATTATGTAATTTTTTTTTAATATTCTTTTTTCTTGTCTCTTTATTACGATTTATAGGTGGTTGTTTGTTTCTTTATTTTTATGTTCAGTTTTATTTGAGGTGTGTTTCTTAATTCTTCTTGTTTTATTTTTAAATTTATTTATTGACTTATTTTTTTGGTCTTTTTATCTTCATTATAATTTATAATTGTTGGTTTATTTCTGGACTTTATTATTTTTCTTTTGTCCTCCTACCTTGCCCCCAACCTTCCTTTTCTCCTATTCTTGTATCTCTCTCTTTGTTCTTTTCTCAATTTTTCTATTTCTTTTTATTTTTATTTTTATTTTTATTTCTTTGTCACATCTATGATATGATTTTTCATTCTATTTTATTTTTTTTAATTCATTTGTCTTGAAGCCACTCTTTAAGCCTCTTGATCTCCAATCTATTTTTTTTTTAATTCCTCTTTCTGATGAAGGATCACAATGCACATAGCCTAATCTGAAACATCAATAACCAAAATTTACATATTTTCTCCTAAAAGCTTGTCATAACTAATTGATGGTATTGTGTATTGTGGATGATATATAACGGATGAGATCATCTGAAAGAATGTGTGTATATTGAATAAGTAGTCATGTGTGGTGTATGTTGTAAGTGCGAAGGTTTGCATTTGCAGATGAGCAGTAATGAAGTCTGTTTTGAATGTTTAGAACAGTGAACCATAGTCAGCATTGTAGAGGATGTTTTCCATTAGTTCAGCAATCATATTTCATTGTAATCATATGTATTGTAAATTTTTCTGAAGAAGTGATCTTTAGTGTTTGGCAAGCCCATTGTATCTTGCCCTAAGTTTGTCTTCCTTAGCTTGCAAATCCAAATCAAAGCAGTGAGCTTCCTTGGCCAAGAGCCTTAAACATTATAATTAGTTTTCATATAGTGAGATGGTTCTCACCATAGTTTTTCTTACACTGGGTTTCCCATGTAAAAGTCTTGGTGTCCTAATGTGTTGTTCATTCTGTTTCAGTTATTTACTTTTGCACGTGTTAATTGGAATGAACTGTTAAGTTTTAATATGTGCTGATTCAAATCCCCCCTCTCAGCATCTGGAACTGTTCTACAATTGGTATTAGAGCAAGGTTCTTGAAGAAACAATCAAAGAGCTATGGTAGATCTCGGATTTGAACACTGTTTGAATCTAAAAAAGATTTGGATGCTATGGAACCACAAGGATGAGGCATTGATGTAGCAGTGAATCTTGAAGGAAAATTGAGAATAGCTTTTGGTGATTTGGAAGATTATCAAGAAAGTTCAAGAAAACAGAACATATTGTCCATGTAAAGAAGCAAGTTGAAGAAGGAAAAGAGATTAATGATAGTCTTGAAACAAAGCTACTTATCAAATTCAGAGAGTGCACTAAGCTTGAAGAAGTTGGCATGTTGAGAAAGGAATTCGAAGAGGCAAAAGAACAAATTGACAAGAACTTGAAGCTCAAATGTAGTAGTGATTGTCTTGATGAGATGCTACGTTTTCAAAAACCATCTAAGGACGAAGGTGGTTTTGGTTTTGATAAAGGAGAAAGCTCTAAGACTTCCTGCAAGCATTAGAATGGTAAGGAAAAGGTTAAGGATGAGTTCAAGAAGACTAATGAAGATCAAGAAGGTCTCACTTCAGTCTGGAACAAGAACTTCAAGAAGCCTGCTCTTGCTCAAACAAGGTATTCTCCATCTTTGAATGGTAAATGTTTTTCATGGAACACCTTTTGACATATAACTAGTGAATGTAGAAGCTAGATTAGATCTCAACCATTTAATGGTCAGTGTTATACTTGCAATAAGTTTGGACATAAGCAAATGAATGCAAAAGCAAAATGATGAGGATTGAATTTGTGAATGAAAATAATGTTAGAAATGTTCACTCTTAAAATGGTTACTATTATGCTTGCAACAAATATGAGCACAAGGCTATTCAGTGCAAATTTAATGCTAGAATGAATGGAAACTCAATCTTCATAACAAACAAAAATTCAAAAGCTCATCAACAGAGGAAACAACTAACGTTTTGACATCAATGACAAATAGTCTAACACGTCATTGGTCTTGATGGTTGCCGAACACTCTTCATATTGTGCATGATTAAGTGTAATGTACTGAATGGCACACCTCAACGGTACAAACACTTCCACTGAACTCAACAACACACTTCCATTGTACTAGTCAACACTTCCACCGTACTAGTCAGCACTTCCACTGCACTGCGCACACTGCCACCGTACCATGCACACTTCCACCATACCAGTCAACACACTACCACTGTGCTAGTTAACATTGCCATCGTACTAATAAGCACTGCCACCGTACCAATCAACAATGCCACCGTACTAGTCAGCACTGCCACCATACCAATCAGCATTGCCACCATACTAGTCAGCACTACCATCGTACCAGCTGCATGCTTACCTTTCGACACCCTTTGACTCCCTTCGACACTCAACACCTTCGGCACTCAACCTTCGCCACCTGGTACCTGATGACTGAATACTATTCTTGATCTATTCAGAAATAAGAATGACTATTATTATAATCTAAGGTAACACAATGGATCGTAGATCAGGGCATAAGCAAACCACAGAAAATGAAATGCTATCAATTGGAGATTTATATTCTCAGATTATATCCAGATGCGCAAATTTGTCTTCGCAAGAAGACTTCACAAATTTGACAATGAAGTACACAGTGAAATATCTGAAGCGGTATCTCCAATGACAGACTAGGGTGAGGAATGACTCCCATTGAAACTGCAAATACATAATAGGGAGGGTCTTGCACCTTCGAAAGTGCCAACAATGTCGAATTCCAACTGGAATCACAAATACATAAGAAGCATAAAATCCACGCTAACTAATACAATACCAAACTTGGCCTTATGAAAGGCTCCGGGAAGTTTCCTGGAGAGTTTACAAATAGGCCGACATACATTATTTATTATTTTATTACTTTGGTCCCCTTTTATTAATTAATTAAAGGGCCTTTGTAATATTATTTAAATTTTGGGACCACTTAATTAATTAATTTTGTTAAGTCGTTTTATTAAAAATTTGGTGACATCACAAATCCTTGCCACCCAAAGATTGCTTGCCCTCAAGCAATCCATCATTAAAGGGTTTGCCCACTCCGACACTCGAGGATCCCAAACCAAGCGCGGACAGTGATAGCGATATCCACTGAAATATCCATGTTGCAACATGACCACGTGCACGCACCTGGATGTAGGCGAGAAGAGTAACTCTCCATCAAGCTTCCGCTGCTCCACTCTAATATAAACGTTGCCATGCTTAGAGTCATCAGGATCCCTCTGAGGCCAATCACCAAACACATCGATGCTTAGGTCCCAAGCGTTCATGCTATCATGCCAATCAATCTCCTTCAAAAGATGATGGTCTGGAATCTCATATATCAGGTACAAATTTTCTTCAAGGAAGATTGTCTGTACGGCTGTAGCCGGAGGTAAACCAACTCTCCAACCTCAAAACTCCGCTCTACTTAGTGTCGGTCGACATACATCTTTTGCCGATTTTGATCCCTTTGCAAGTTGTCCTTGAGAGATCTCAAGATATCCATACTTTACTGTGGCCAGTTCTTGGCCCTCAGTTTACGACTGTCACCTAAGGCCAGATCCACAACTGACGAACGCTCATAACCATAGAGTGCCTTGAAGGGTGACATATCTATTGACATGTGATAGGTAGCATTGTAACAGTGCTCCCCTAAATGCAACCAACGGACCCATGCCTTCTGCTATGTTGAAACGTAGTTCTTGAGGTAACCCTCCAACCATTTGATCACAATCTCCGTCTCACCATCCATCTACGGGTGATAGCTCTTATTCGGCGACAGTTCCTTTCATGCTAAGCGAAATAGCTCCATCCAAAAAGTGCTGAGAAATCGGCTATCCTTGTCACTGACAATGTTCCTCAGAAGGCCATGCAAGCAAAACACCTCTCGGAAAAACAACTCGGCCACCTGAGCTGCCTGAAATCATGTGGGAATGGCAAAGAAATGGGCATATTTGGTCAAACGGTCCATCATGACATGAATGCTATCCTTCCCTTGCACTCTTGGAAGTCCCGTGACGAAATCCATCGAAATGCTCTCCCATTTCGGATCAGGTATTGGCAGGGGCTGTGTAATCCTACAGGCAAGGTATACTCAGATTTATTCTGTTGGCAAGTGGAACATTCCCGCACATATTGTAGTATGTCATCTTTGAGGCCCTTCCAAGCAAACCTTTCTTGAATTTGCCTGCATGTCTTGAGGTACCCAGGGTGTCTTGCAAGAGGTGAGTCATGAACTTCCCTCAAAATCTTCTCCTTAATCTTTGATTCAGGTACCAAATAGATTCGATCCTTGTATTAAATGATATCGTTAACCTCCTGGTATCTGTCATCCTGTATTTGGCCATCCATCAATCGAAATGCAAATGAATTCTTGGAGTACTCAACCAGCAAATGTGCCTTCCAATCTGTCGAGATCTGTGACAATGAACATATGACAGGTCTTCTTGATAGAGCATCGACCACCACATGATTCTTTCCCTTCACGTTCTCAATGGCAAAATCATATGCTTGGATTTTGCTCACCCACTTCTGTTGCCGCTCATTCAAGTCTTTCTGCTCCAAAAAATATCTCAGATTGTTGTGTTCTGTTCGCACAACAATTTTTGTTCCAACGAGGTATTGCCGAAACTTGGCCAACACGTGCATAATAGTGAGCATCTCGTTGTCATAGATGGAGTATAGTCGTTCAACTCCTGAGAGTTTTCGAGTCTCAAATGTGATGGGATGATGGTCCTGCATTAGCACCGCTCCAATGCCTTCACGAGACACATCACAGTCTAGGACAAAGGGACGAGTGAAGTCTGATAGTGCCAGTACCGAACATGAAGAGATGGCAATCATGCATGCCTCATGCTCAACCAAGGGGTGAGCTCCGTATTCAACCGACTGTAGAGATTTCTCCTGGAAGGGATCATCGATAGAGTATGCATCTTCAGGAGGCTGATCAACCACTGGTAGAGCCTGCTCATTCGAAAGATCACTGATAGAGCCCGCATATTCATCAAGTTGATAAATGAGTGTTGGCTTGACGAAATTTGTGCAAGCATCTTCTTTACCTTTGCGGCTGTCTTGAAAGTTTAGGTGTTCTCCATTTGAAGGGACAACTGTTGATTCTTGCTTGTCCCTATCCTCTTGTTGGTGAAGTGGATCTGTGAGCATGTCTTTATCCTCTTTAGGACTTAAAAGTGTCATATAGCCCATTGTTAATCTCCCGCTTCACATTATTGTTGCAGACTCTATTGCCCTCAGAGGATGGATACTTCATTCACATTTCCATATAGTCCTTGAGAGATATGTCTGTTTGCCATCCACCCTCAATCCAATCCTGCTTGAATTGCTTCAGGGACTCAGACTAAGAGGGTTGTTGTTGGCTCCTTGGAGGGAAAGTCGACATTGTCGGTCTTGTATTAGTCTGTTGTGTGTGTGACATGTCGCCCTTCATTCTTCAATCTGCCAAGCACTGGAGAGTCTCAGCAATATGCTTCTGTCCTCTTGCTAGGGTTTGGCGGAGTTGCTGCTGGCTTCTTCTTAGCTCCCTCAGCAAGGTTGTCATATCCACATATGCATCTTTCATTCCATCACTTGGCACCATGATTCTCCTGACAGGTTGGCAGAATCACCAGCTCTGATACCACTGTAATGTACCGAATGACACACCTCAACGGTAAGGATACTTCCATTGTACTCAACAACACACTTCCACCATACTAGTCAACACTTCCACTGTGCTGCGCACACATCCACCGTACTGTGCACACTTCCACCGTACCATGCACACTTCCATTGTACCATGCACACTTCCACCCTACCAGTCAGGACACTGCCACCGTACCAATCAACACACTACCACCGTACTAGTTAACATTGCCACCATACTAATCAACATTGCCACTGTAGCAATCAACACTGCCACCGTACCAGTCAACATTGCCACCGTACCAGTCAGCACTGCCACTGTACCAGTCAGTACTACCACCGTACCAATTAGCACTACCACCGTACTAGTAGCACTACCATCGTACCAGTCAACACTGCCACCGTACTAGTCAACGCTACCATCATACTAGCCGCATGCTTACCCTTCGACACCCTTTGGCACCCGACACCTTCGACACTCAACCTTCAACACTTGGTACCTGATTAATGAATATTATACTCGATCTATTCAGAAATAAGAATGACTTATTATAATCCAAGGTAACACAATAGATCGTAGATCAAGGCATAAGCAAACCACAGAAAATGAAATGCTATCAATTGGAGACTTATATTCTCAGATTATATCCAGATGCACAAATTTGTCTTCGCAAGAAGACTTCACAAATTTGACAATGATGTACACAATGAAATATTTGAAGCGATATCTCCAACGACAAACTAGGGTGGGGAATGACTCACGGAAACCGCAAAATTGCAAATACAAAATAGGGAGGGTCTTGCACCTCCGAAATTGCCAACAATGTCGAATTCCAACTGTAATCGCAAATACATAAGAAACATAAAATCCACGATGACTACTACAATACCAAACTTGGCCTTATAAAGGGCTCTGGGAAGTTTCCTGAAGGGTTTACAAATAGGCCCACTTATTTAATTAATTTAATTAAGTCGGTTTATTAAAAAATTGGGACATCACATTAAGCCCATTGCCAAAGAGCACCTCTTCAGTTATGATGACCCAAGGATATGTAGGGTCAACCATAACACCTCTATAAGAGTTCCCGTTGACCAATGCCAGGATATAGAGGGTAGAGGGCTCTCCATTGTAAGGGTCATCGAGAGGGGTGAATGCTATGTTCATATCACACGTCCACTGATTAGGTGGCGATATGGGAGTGATCATCGCCATGTTAGTGAAGGGACTATCACTCAACGAAGGAAGAGATGAAGATGATGTAGAGATAAATTTGGCAGAATGCGGCGGAAAAGGATCAGTGTAGATCTGAAGCTGATTGTTCTCTTTATCCAATGACTTGTTTGTCTCTGGCTTCTCTCATTTGCTCGGATAATACTGCTGTCTATGTGGTCTTGGACTAAGTGTTGGAGACATAGTGTTTAGTGTCATGGCCAAGCACGCAACGGTAGTGGCAAAACTTTGATTTGTCATACCAACAAGGGTATGGGTGATTATTAGGGAGAGGTTGAATTTTAGGGAGAGTCACTAAGTTGTCCTTTAACAACCTTTGTAGAATACTCACATAAGAATTGGTCAATTTAGTGAATGTTCAACCCCGCTGCGGTTTTGTCAAAAATTACTTCCTCTCTGAGGGCTATGGGAGTGCCATGACACTAGCCATAACATTCGAGAGAAAATTTTTAAGAGGCGGGTGGTGGAAACTTTCGGCCCAATCCCAAATGCACTACCTTAAAATCTAAAATCTAATAACTAGGGATTCCTATTTTCTTGGATAAGATCCTAATTTATCCTGTACCACTATTTTTTTCTCATCCATAGAATCCATTGCGCCATCCTTTTTAGTTGATTTTCGATATATTCCCTTGATAATTCCTGTCACTATTCAATAAAAATCATATGTCAAACTAAGGACTCGGAATGCAAAAAAAATATCGGTCTTCTTTACTTGACAATACAATTTCCCATCTTGTTCTTTAAGTTTTTTTTTTGACAATCACGCATTTCTTTTCTATTACAAATTATGTTCACATATTGTTCTTTAAGTTTTTTTTAATAACCACACATTTATTTTCTATTACAAATTATGTTCACGAATGTAGCTCGTCTTCTAATAAGGTCCTCTCGTGTATCTTGAACATGATTGTGTATTATTATCCTTTGTATATGATATAGCTTTTTTGCACTGTAATGTATAGATTGATATCAACTTCGAGGACTTGTGTATCTCAAGTATGCATACTGAGCACCGCAGCTCACTAGCTTTGTCTTGTAAATTAAATGACGAGATCTGGCTCAAGGTTAGAAATAAAATATGGTAGCAGTAGTCGCATAATTTGGATGTTGACCATTTTATGCCCCTAGCTAATTCCATGGATGTTTGTACAAAATTTATAGTAGAAAAAAAATAAACGTTCTTCAGGACAAGCAGCATGGTGTAAAGGGGTGGAATCGTGGCACAAGCATATTGCTCTTTACAATTCTTAACAACTTCAATGACTCTTAGAGTTCTCATTTCCAAAGAGATTAAAGGTTTAAATGCCATCCGTTCTTTGGATAGAAGCACTTCTTTGGGAGAGGCTGAGGTAGCCTCTTATAGAACTTTAATTGATTTGGATCAATGACTCCTGGAGTTATCATTTTCAAAGAGATCAAAGGTTTAATTGACATCTGTTCTTTGGATAGAAGCACTTCTTTGGGAGAGGCCGAGGTAACCTCCTATAGAACTCTAATTGGTTTGGATCACCTTTCTCTGGCTTCTGAATTAGTGGCCTTCCACTTTGAAGGCATCCTTGTTGGATCAAGATCTTTGGTTGATGATTCTATATAGAGCTCTAATTGGTTTGGGTCACAGTGGCCTTCCATTTTGAAGGAATCCTTGTTGTATCAAAGATCTTTGGTTGATGAGTCTATAGATAATGGTTAAGAAATTTGGATAATGGTTCAAAAGAAGAAAACCTCTTCTAAAAAGGATACAGATTATTGTAAGATGATCCATGGTCACATATAGAGAAGAAAGCCATGTTTTGTGAGACTATTGGGTTTTGTCTACCGTGTTTTCAGCCTTTAACCCTTTGAGTTATTTCTTTTCTTCGAATTGCAACCTAAAACTAATGTGAAGATGGTGGGTGTGAATATCATATAGGGCCATCTCAGAAATGGGAAGAGTTATATAATTTGATGAAAAATGGAGAGGGTTATATCCTCTGATGTAACATATAGTGTTATACACTTCGATGAAACACATATAAAGTAAATGTTAAAAAAACAGCCAAGATTCTCGTATAGAAACAAAATAAAAAATGCTATTCACAACTATAATTACTCAAATTTTGTTTTTTTCTCTTACCTGTAATACTACCTTAGTTTTCATTTTTTTTTTGTGTTTGCTCAGTTTTTTGGCCTTTGACATGCTAGATTCTTTCCAATTGGAGTTATAAACTGGAGAAGAAGACTGATCATTTCATAACAGCAGCAGTGCCACTACCAGAAAATACATAACATACAGAACATAGTGGCAATAGTACAGCCCAATGTCAAGAAGAATACAAAGCCATTGGAGAGAGATTAAAGAATATTTCCAGCCTGACAAAACTGTAACAAACAAATTAGAGAGAGATAACGAATATGTTCAGTCTGCCAAAACTGTAACAAACAAATCACTTCAGCTGTCCTTATTTTAAAAATCCTTGCCTTCTGTCTGCTGTTTCTGATTTCCATCAGAGTGGTTATCCTTCAAAGCTAAGTTGCCGATTTGGGTGCGGATGTGGATGCGAGATTCGGGTGCGCAGATGCTGAATTTTTTTTTTGGGATGCGGATGCGTTTGGATCCTTTTATATATATATATATATATTATATATACTATTAACTATATATTACTATATATTATATATTATATATTGTTTTTTAAGTGGCGAAATAATGTTTTTATTTTATTTTAATTATTTTGGGCAATGGCCCGCGGATGCTGCCATCGTGACTCATCCTCCTTTCGGTTCTCTCATTCATTCTATCTTACTATTTTGTAATTGTTGCATTTACTATGCCATGTCATCGAGGGCTCCTTGCATTCCTTTGCCCGTTCCATATGATGAAGGTCTCGTCAGGTTGTATGCATTGTTTAACATTAATGGTTGGCATTTATAATGGGGGACTATTGAGCTTCCGTAAGCGTCACTCCTGTCAGTTTGTGGGAAGAGAAAATACGATCGCTCACGGTGGATGTTGATTATCATTCACGGTGGTGTATCGAGTGATTTTGGAGAGCTGACTGTGTGTCTGTGTTATGAGAGGGATGCGCTTCCGACTGGCATCCATAGGGTATCCGCGCCGGAATCCGCTCCCACACGCGTCCGCTCCCACATCAGCCATTCCCCAGGACGCATCGGTATCTTAGCGTCAAAGCACAATCGGAATGATGATTAAAATCACATCGTCTCGGTCACTGTGAGCTCAGAAACTGGCACCTTTCTATCACTTTTTATGATAACAAAATCATAGAATAGCAGGGATTCCACCAGCAATGGCATAGATCAGTTGACATGCTAGATTTAAGCGTAGTTGCAAAACTGCGTGGACATTTACTTGGTGTCCCCCTTTAACGCGTTCATTACCGAAAATGCTATATTATGTAGTTGATCTAATTTGATACAGTCGAGAGGGACTTTGGTTATAGGTCTCTTTGAAGAAAGAGAACACAAATTGTGTGCATCATTCTGACCAGCATATAAGATAGGACCAGACCATTGGTCATTGAGATTTTTTAGGAATATTTTAAAGCTACTAGTCTCATGAATCATGTAGTCAAGTTCTGCTTAAAAGATTAAGTTCTAAAATTTAAAGAAGTTGATGTTTCATGAATATCTTCTATACTTTATGCAACAATAAAAACAAGAGTTAAAAAATCATATTCCCTCCAAAATTATTTTTAATGAAAATCTAGAATAGATATTTGACTAGTGGCAATAACATTCATAAGCCGTGGGACAATTTGTTAAAATAATTGTTTTCATTTAACAAAGTTGAGGTTCAAATCTACGAGTGAGAATTTGAACTTTGGTTGGCACAATAACAATGCCATTTCTTAACCATCACACTAAGTGGTGAACCCACAAATTATTAAGGTGAATCCACAAATTATTAAAGTATTATCTTATATATTTTGTTTAAATTTGTATTATAAAGGATAATAGAATGT
This sequence comes from Thuja plicata, assembly GCA_018584345.1. NCBI lineage: Eukaryota > Viridiplantae > Streptophyta > Pinopsida > Cupressales > Cupressaceae > Thuja > Thuja plicata. The sequence continues at coordinate 736,127 of MU226133.1, forward strand.
TTGTTTTTGTTTTAATAGTAATTTTTTATATTTTTTAAATATGAACTTTTAGAAATTATAAAATTAGTTAAAACTTATATTTTCATTGTGAAATAAACAAATTATTTGTAATGATTAAATTTGTATATTTATCTTATTTAATTTAGTCTTAGGTTTATGTTAAGGCGAGTATTTTGTTGTTTAGTTACATAGATAAGTAATGTAATTTTGTGTAAACACGAGTCCCTTATTTTATGTTATGTTTCTATCTTTTATGAATATTCTAATGTAATTATATTCTATTTTATGTCCATATTTACACATTTTAATATATTCGTTTTACCCATACATTATTATGTCCATGGATACATTTCTGTAAATTTCTATTAATGCTAACTTGACCCTTTAACTATTTAGGTCAGCCTTTTAGTCATGGTTTTAACCCTAATATTGTGGACTTGATCGTTTCAAATTCAACACTTGCTGATTTTGGATAAATCTTTTTCTTCTAAGGGCTTACTAAACACAACTGTTGGAAATTTATGGCTACATACTTGCATTTAAAGGCATTTAATGCTTATATTTTGAACATCTAGGATTTGAGAGTGATGGGGAGAGGCTAGGTTATGTTTCCAATTCTTGTGGAGTAAAAGGCTAACCCGCAAGTTTCTCCTTATATAGGGGTCACTACCCCAAGACAGTCTCGAAAACTCCTATAAGGCCCTTCAACACACCCTTCTCTCAACCACAACTTCTCTCAACCACAACCTCTCACCAAGAATCACAACCCTTCAACTACTCACACCCATTTACCCAATCTCCTTGCAAATGAGTGATGATTACTAATCATGGGATCTCAACTTGGAAATGGGTGGAATGGACTCCCATGTTCTTCTTAGGTTCAACACAACCCAATTTGGTCACTAAATCCCTCTGAAATGACTCGGGAACACATAACGCCAATTAGACCTAGTGGACAAGGCCTAATTGCTAGTAGATCTAGTCTTCGAGTTTTCAGGACTTAACTCTGCAACTTTCCAAAGGACTCCCTGATTGGATCACCTTTTCTGATACCCTTTAAGGGTCTCCATCAATATCCCAACTCCTAGTTTCCGACTCTCACAACAAGGGCATTGTCCTTCATAGGGCTAATTAGACTAATAAGCCTAATTAGGGTAGATTTACAAAGCAAGCCTATGCCAATGACTCGTCCCAATACTCTCAACCCTTCAGACACTTAGAGGGACATCCAAAAGCATACAATCCACCATTAGTTTACTCCTATCCTCTCCACCCTTCCTACTGCAACTCAATTTGCAGATTCAGTCATGTCGAGCGCATAGAGATGCTCGCCTAGGGCATCAAATCTCTGACACCTCCCTTATTCTTTCTACCCCAAACCTTTTGAATCTTATGGTACATTCTCCTAACTTGGATTTCACCTAGGGCCATTGGATTTCCATGGTGAAATCTCGAGTTAGAGACATTGAATTAGAAAACTTGGTTTGGATAAGCGTTACATTTTGGACCAGTCTCAGCAAGTTGCTTGTGGGATGCCCCAAACTTCACCAATTCAGATCAAATCAAATGCATTGAAGTCCTAACTCACCCTACAATCAGATTATGAAACCAATTCTACAGTATCAATCACCAACCACATGTGCCAATCATAAAAATAGGGAAATAAGTAGAAAAACAGAGAATTCTTATTAGTTTGATCAACAATCTTCTTCAACCCATACATCCTTGATCCAAACGGCTTAAAAAGCCCATTCTCCAACCTTCTCAACCGCTTTTAACCACTTTTTGAGACTTCTTGACGGTTGAGAACATTTTTGGAAAAGTTGCTCCAAAGTTGCAATAGCAACTTTTACATCTTTTACAATTTTTGCCCTATAGTGCCTCTAACTCCTTAGAGACCCTCCTAATGACTAAATCAAGTCATTTTACATCCAATATGGCCTATTATGGCCATTACAACATACTTCAAGCCTTTTAGACCAATATTACATGTTTCATCCCATTGTGAAATATCCCAAGTGGATATTTACTCTGCTGCTGCTATAAATTTTATTTATATAATTATGTTCTCCTGTAAGTGTTTTGATTATCTTACAGAACTAGATGGAAGTTGCAGAAGTAATGATTTTATTTGATATTTTCAGAATAACTTGGTACAACGTAAAGATAGTAACAACAACAAATAGATAGTAATAACAATAACTTGATACAAAGCATGTGA
>MU226133.1:738908-756367 GCA_018584345.1 Thuja plicata
TCCTCAAATAACATAACTCGATGTGCCAGAAGGTCTCCGGATGATGAAAATAAGTTATATTAATTCAAGACCTTTCCAACGAGCTATAACACATAGGCCTGCCTGACCAGATGAAGCCAAAAACCCCATATTACTCCAATTAGCTATATAAATAGCTTTATTTTAATTTATTTAAACGCAAACTTAGGAAAATATTTAAACATATTAAAATATATTAAAATATATCCCAAATAGCCATAGAACACCCAAAACACCCCAAAATCCTGAGACTGAATATGTCACCTGCCTGTGACTGATGCCGGACAACCTGGGATAACTGGTAGTCTCATCCCTAAAATCTAGGGATGCTCCTAGAAACTAGGAAACACACCCAAATCTCCTGAAATTGAAACCAAGGGATGACCTTATATAACCTCAAATCTGAAAGCTAACACCACCTCCTAAAAAGTAGGAACTGCCTCCTAAAATCAAGGAACTGCACTGCAACACTATATTTACCACCATGTCACCTGTCTGTGACTGATGCCGAACGAGATGGGTCAACTAGTAGTCCCATCCCTAAAATCTAGGGATGCTCCTAGAAACTAGGGAACACACCCTGTCATCCTGAAACTGAAACCATGGAATGGTCCAGTGGGACCTCACATCTGGAAACTGCCACATCCTCCTAAAAACTAGGGATATCCCCTTAAATCTAGGAACTGCTCCAAATTGCTTGTAAAGCCAAAATTCGGTCACTGTATGCACTGAATGAGTCCTTATCCATCTCGGCTAGCCTACGAGACTCCAATGATAGGGCAACTCCTCCGTCTCTGATGTCCACTCTAGAAAGGGGACATGCCACATTGGGCCCAAATGTCCTAAAGGTCATTTTGATCCAACAATGGACTCTTTATTTAGGCTTATAAGTTTGCATTATTACATTCAAGACCCATAGGGTCGGACACTCTTCCTAAACCTCTAATCAAAACCAAAAACAATGTTATGTGTCTATCTTTTATTAATACTATAATGTAATTATATTCTATTTTATGGCCATATTTACACATTTTGATATTTTTATTTTACCCATACATTATTATGTCCATAGACACACGTTTCTGTAAATTTATATTAATGTTTAGGCCAGCCTTTTAGTCATGGTTTCAACCCCAATATTGTGGACTTGATCATTTCAAATTCAACACTTGCTGATTTTGGATAAATCTTTTTCTTCTAAGGGCTTACTAAACACAAATGTGAAAAATTTATTGCTACATACTCGCATTTAAAGGCATTTAATGCTTCTATTTTGAACATCTAGGATTTGAGAGCTACAGTAACATATCATTCATATTACATGTGTCATTTGGAGCATCAAAAGGAATCTAAATCTGCACAAGCATGCCTGGGAGCATATATATAAGATCATTGTTTGTGATCTATCAATTCTTTCAAATAGAATGAATGAGATACGACTCATAAGAAATAATTTTTCATACTTTCTAATAGAATCTATGAGACAAACCTCATTAAAAATCGCATTCTATCATTTTAAGTGGAATCAATGAGATAAACCTCTAATAAAAAACACATCTCATCCTTTCAAACATAATCCATGAGATTAACTTCTCATATACAATTATAATCAACAACAACATAATAGATGTCACAGATAAACCATAACACAAGATGGCATAAATCAATTATGACAAAGAAGATGCCAAAAATCAACATAAAGCAATCACGACATAAAATATGTCACAAATTAGCATAAATCAAGTATCACAAAAATTGTCATAATTAGCACAAATCAAGTATGACACAAAAGATGTCACAATTTCAACCCAAATAAATCATAACAAGATGCTATATATCAATAGATTTAGCTCCCCAAGGAGATAAAATAATCCCCAGTTGAGTTAGATTTACACAAACATAAAAAGCTAAGAAAATGTTATATAATATAATCCATTGACCTTAGATCCTTCTCATAGCCAAAATGCAATCATACAAATATGTATCATTATATCACGAGGTAAGACAATAGTTCTTTTCAAGAAATATGAATATTAGAATTTAGTTATCTTAAGATTATAAATCCTATAATTTTGATTAAATTACATAAATTTATTTAATGATGATACAAAAGATATAAAATAACTAATAAGATTCATAAATTCTTCTATTTTTAATACAAATAGAAAGCTATTGAATCACTAATATCTCATTGTTTATGAACTGGTATGACTAGTTTTTTGGGGTGTTTAAATAAGCAACATAACTTTTTGAAAGGAACTCTGCCTTGCCTTTGTAGAAATTGGGAAAATAAGATAGAGATGAATCCAAACAAGTCAATAACCCATAAAAATCTTTATATTTTTCAAAAATGGTATTTTTAAGATATTTAAGCTTCAAAATCCAAACTCGTTTCTATCAATTCTCGAGTTGATAACACAATTTTATTGCAAGAAAAAATCTTTTTCTTTAAAAATAATCTTCCTTTACTAATTAAAACTTAAAAAACAAGATAGAATATCATAATATATTTTAATAAAAGAAAAAAAAGACACCTTTCTTTTTATTTACATTCTTTTCATAAATAAAAAATATTAAAATAATATTTTTTATTGCAAATATAAAGAGCTTTTTAAAAAAGAAATTAGAAATTATTTTTCCTAATTTACTAATATCTTAAATAAACTTGTACAAATAAATAAATTTATAATCTTAATGAGTAATTTTTTTTCAAAATAAATAAATTGTTAAAATAAATAAAGGATATATGCATTGATAATATTCAATAATTATTATTTATTTATTAAATTACTTAATATCTTCTTGTACACTTGGATTGTTGTTAGGAAAATATTATGGTACCTTCATAATATTATCATGCATGGCTAGAATATAGCTTTGCACTTTTGGCTTGGTAGAATGCTCAAATGGTGTATTTGAGCAATAAAAATCTATCTACTAGGCTATATTTAGCTTGGTGAATATTAAAATTTCTTTCTTTTTATCACATGTGGTAAGCCTTGGTATCTAAGGTCTTTAAAACGCCAACATTTTGGGTTAGATATCGATGTGAGGAAACATTGAAGTAGAGATCAATGTGGATGGAGTTTTTGAAGGCATGATGGTTTTCTAATGAGAAGGATATCAAAGAAAACAAAGTCGATTATTGCACTCAAATATTTTCTTGTACTTAATATTGACAAAAATACTTATAAGACGAGAATACAAATTCCCCTCCTATTTAGAGTTGTGTGAACAAAAAATGCTAGTTTTGTTTACATTGTACTTGCACGAGGATTGAGTTTAGAGCCAACTCATGTAAAGATTAATCACAATTAAAAATAGCTCCCATTACATTCTTATCAGATTGCTCATAGAGTGTACATTGGAAGGTGAAGAAGGTTGATCTAAGGAATATTTCCGAAAGCCCCCCACATCAAAGCTAGTGAGGATTTCATCATCCTCAACCTTTTGGTTTTTAGTTTTGTAACTTACGGTTTGTTGCTTCAAGCATTTTTTAATATATAATAATTTATTTAAAAATTCAAAAAATTGTGAAGAAAAAAGGTCAAAATTTTAAAACTAAACATGTGCATGTATATTAACAAGGATGAAAGTGGCACGTAATCATCTATCAATAAGTTACATCCCAAGGCAATGCGTCCCGTAGACAGACCCGTGGATAAAGTTGTCAATGAACCTTGAATTATTGACACAGGAGTAAAAGTTAAAACATTGGGAAATCAAATGTGACAAGAATTGAAGAATACCAAACGCTATCTCATTGAAACAGTAATAATTACACTGTTATATAATTTTTAATTATTTACATTAATGTAATGGCAATTAGAAGATAATATATTTAAATTCAAGTACACTATTTACAATTAATATCAGACAATTGCAAACAAGGAAAATGTATCGACGACACATTTTTCCATGCAATTTTGAAGGTTAAAAATCTTATAGGTTGGACTTTTGTAAGTTGACAGTCTGATTATTTAAATTTATTAGATTTCTACTGATAGCTGGAAGGTTAAAATTTTGTATCTAACCTTTTGAATAATATTCTGGTTCTAGAATTTTCAAGGTTGATAACATGTATCTTTTCTTGGCAAAGTTTTTTTTTCTTTATAGGTAATGATAGATTTTTGATCTAACATTTTGAATCATTCAACAATATATCATTAAAGAATCATTCAATAATCTATCATTAAAATAAAAGAAAATAAAAAAAACTTTGCCAATCTTATTATTCTTTTGTTCTCATACATGTTGCCAACCTTAAGGAAAAGAAGATAGCTTTGCTTGTTTGTATTTCCATATTCAGTCGATTAAACAAGGATGACAAGCGTGTGGATCACATGGCGTGAAGAATTGCCTTTACGTATGAGAAACGTTTGCTTTTAGGTAATCGTGTGAAGTCCACGTCTAGACCAGGTTAAACACACGCTGACGTGAGGGTGTCCATCTCTGGCACGAGCTTCATCCGTCGTGTAGGCCATGTAGACAATTTCAGCCATTTATTATTACGGATTGAAAACTTTGTATACCGCAGGCTCGTGTATGTCACGTTTACAGCGGGCAAAACAGTCAATTGTAGGAGACCTATAGCCGACGTTTCATCCCAATGTATTTGATTGCTTTTCCTATTTCCCACCCCATTGCCTATTTCTTCGGCGTATCACGTGTTTTAGTCTATCACGAGAGTTGGCTGGCCATTAAACATTGTATTGTGAAGGCTGTGGCGTGGTGGGAGACTGCTGAGGTTGGCCCAGGCCTCCAGTCTGAGTGCTGCATGCACAGTCTGGGAGATTCGGAACATTTTCGCCAAAGAAAGAGATCCCCTAACCAAATAATACTATGGCAGCTCAATCATTGCCAATGGGAGGAAGCACGTCTATTAAAAAATCATTCGGCAATGTGAGGTTGCAGCCAGGTCAAAAACCTGCGAGTGTCTCCTTAAATCCACATACAGTTGATGTGCCTAATGCCATATTGGCTAAGGAAGCGATGCTATCTGAGTCAAGGAATCCAAGTGGAAAGCCTGTGAATGTCTCACTGATTCCACAAACAAATAATTTAGGGAAAGCCAGATTGACTACAGAAGCCATGTCATCTGAGTCAAAGAAGCTTCAGCAAGAGAACATGATTTTGAGGTCTACTCCGATCTTCACAGACAGCTTAAATATTGAAGAGCAAACTGCTGTTACTGTAACTGCAGACAGACTTCATCAATGGATGACAGAGTCTGTTGTGGAGGTATTCAGCCCCGGAGTATGAGTGCTTGTGTTTGTACCTTTTGCTTCTTTTTCTTGTCATTCATAACAAGTCATAGGTATTTGTGAAATCTGTTTTGCAAATGTGATCTATTTATAAATTCCCTGGATCTACCATGTATCAGGTCAGCAGTTTGTTCAATTTTTAGGGTGCTTTATTTTTCATGACCAATCACCAATAAATGGTTGCATTTCCTGATGATATGTGATGAAGAAACTCGTGAACTTTTGGGTTCTAAATTCTTCTGTCCTCGGGTCAGGAAACTGCTATTATTTTGTGATGAATGGTCATGAAGAATTCAGGATCTTCCGGGTCCAACAGTGACCCTCATCAGGAAACGGTTGCATTTTGTGATGGATGATCAATAAGAATATAGCACCCTTAAGATCCCAAAATTCTTCATGGTTCATTTTTAGGCAATGCTTTATTTCCTACCGAACGGCCATGGAAAATTTCTGCACTGTTTTTCCTTAAATTATGCCTGAGTCGTCACCAAGAAAATAAAATGGTTGCATTTCTTGTCGAAGGGCCGTGAAGTGCATAAGATCCTTTGGTTATTAAATTCACTACGATCCATCGTTACAGAGTGGTTGCAATACCAAAATTTTTTTGGAAGATCATTTTTTACGGCCATATGGCAAGAGATACAACAACTTCCTGATAATGGGCTATGAAGATCATAGGATTCCAAACACTGTCAACCCAGAAGCCTTTTTAAAATTTGAAATATGAAATATTTGTTGGTCTATATTATTCATTTTTATTGTATTTTATGTTTAATATTTTATTAATTTTTTTTCTATGGTGGACCAGATTGTGAGACACATTCGGGAAGCTCCTTTTCTGTACTATATATTTGAGAGAAATGTCTCTTCGGAAACACCAAAGAGACAAAGAGTACCTCAAGATTCCCTCGAAGGGGCAGACGGCTGGCCAGTTCTCAGAGATTTGCTAAGAAATGTTTTGCCTGATGGAGTAGTTCTGGTGAAAAAGTTGGATGGGAATTCTGTCACCCAATACTCAACTGCTTCTGAAAGTGGAATGAGTAATGAAATGAAGGGTTTTGATAAGGCGGGTTGCACTAACGTTTGGGGTTTACTAATTCAGGGCAGAGGAGTTGGAGTGAATGCATGCTACATTCTAAAGACCACAGAAATTATATCAGCAGATGGGTGTTGTACGCAATTCTGCCTTACGAAAGCAAAATGTTTAGGGCCATCTCCTTATAACCAATTCATTCAATCATGGCTACTATAGTATGAAGCTTGACATTGCTCTGTACCCATCATTTCTTTTGTGTTATAATTCATTATTCTTTTCTTACTAATTTGGTAGATTAGTTATATTGGGAATTTCCATCTATTACTGAGAGCCCCCCTGTGAAAATTCATTCCGTTTACCATAGTGACTGGATAGCTCTCGCCCGATAATTCTTTACGTAATACTTCTAAGAAATAAGCAGAAGCATCCATGTTGATTGGGGCTGTTAAGTCTTTCTGAAACACCACATTTTAGGTGGCTTTTCACCTTTTAAATTAAGAATCAGCTGTTTGGTGATAAACTGTATTTTGTGAGAAGATTTAAGCCATCATAGAGCCATGATGATGGAGTTTTTTCACTTCTGATATCTGTGGTCATATATGCCAAGCATATCATGGTGTGATAAGTTTGATGATGAACAAAATGTCGGGCAAAAATCTTTGAAATAATATGGAATAAAATAATAGTTAATATTAACTAACTAGCACTTGTACCCAACCGAGGTGCAGTGATTATGCCTATTAAGATATATTATGGCTAACATATCGGAAGACAGAAAAATCATAAGAAATGAAAAATGTCTTTGTTAGGAGTTATATTTACAATAAAAGTGAATCTTGAAATGTAAACAAAAATGAATATAAACAAATGCAACTTAATTTAAACATGCAAGTTAAGCAAAATGGTTTTGTAATATAAAATGGTTTTACAATGTATGAAAACGAGTAACTTAGAGATCGATTACATTGAATACATTTGTTGCTGATTGCCATGACATCTTCTATACAACTGTCACAGTTGAAAAAATAAAACATTTTGTATTATTAACTTCGAGGATTTGTAGATTTATTCATCCTTTCTCTGTGTTCTCCAAATGTTTTTGGCTTTTTTGTTCCAAGATGTTGGAAAAAAGCTTCACTGAAATAAAAAATAAGCTTATTTTTGGGCAGCCCTTCTGTACCATATTCAAGAATACGATCATCTACAATAATAATTCCGAGGAACTTTGTTATATGTATACAATAGAAAACCATGTTTGTGTAACAGTGGAAAAAAAGTAGGATTAGATTGATTATCCTCTGTATTTTCTTTGGTGTTCACATTATACCAATATATATGTATTAACAAGTTGTGTTCATGGAACATGATTGTCCAACCACAATGATATGAACACCCATCCTAAGGGTATAAGATTTAATAAAATAGCTACATAACAATCTCAATGGAGTGTGCTGAAACAGAGAAGAGGGAAAGCATTGCATCAGGGAAAGAAAGCACCAATTTTAAGTGTTCTATATTTAGTAGATTTTAAAAAATGATTTCATTAATATTAGCTACAGATTTTGAGAAGAGAATATGGGACGCTAGGAAAAGTTTTTGTGGACAAAATGATGTAATTTTGCAGTAGCAATTGTGGATGCTTGTAGATTGAGAGAAAGAGGAATGTCTTGCTTTGAAGAAAAAATGTAGATTAAACCGAGGTTTTATAAAAAGTCATTAACTTGGAGAATTTGTAAGATATGAGAGGATCAAGGAGAAAAGTTTTATGGATTTGAAGACTGAAATATTTTTAATCTAATTAATGTAAGCATTTGAAAGTTGAATTCCAGTAATGTAATCAAATTTATTATGGTTTCCAATTTAATCAAATTCAGTTTTCTTTGCTATAGGATGTATGAAGGATTTTCAATTGGAAGACAGTCATTTCCAAAACATGAAGCAAAACTTGCAAAGTGATTCCGAACATAGTTGGAAAATACAAATTTTAAGTTCTTTGCGATTTGAAGAGTTGTTAGTCACTACAGGAGATAGCGCACAGATTAGTAAATGTATAAGAGGGAGAAAAAACATTCAACAAACACTCAATAAAATCAGGAATTGTTTTCCGCAGAAAATCACTACTAAAAACTTCAATTGCCGCATGTAATGTCCCCACTTTTGAAATATAATTTAATGATAAATGGTAATAAAATTAAAATACAAAAGCATAAAAATTAAAAATTAAATTAAAATATAAAAGAATATAATTACACATAATTAAGATTTGATTAAAGTTAATGAATTGTCAAAACGCATGAAATGATAAGTTGTGACTCCTTCAAGTATGAAGTATAAAAGGGAGAAGAGAACTTCATTTGAAGGGGGAGAATAGGGAATGAGAACTACAAATATGATTTAAATAGGAAGTGCAAATCTAATTGTGAAATGGTGTCTCTCTTTCAAAGGGGCATAAGTAATGAAGATATGCACTCTTCCAAAGGGTGCTAATGGTGAAGGGTCGTGTCTCTTGCCAAACGACGTTTATGATGAAAAGGGGTGACTTCTCCCTCACATCAAGAGATATAAAGGGAAGAGGGTTCATTTGAGGGAAGAGATTTTGGGGGGAAAAACATTCAGCGGAAGTGTGAAGGAAGATTAATATTCAAGAATTATAAATTGAAGATTCTGCAACAATATAACCGTATATGTGCAGTGGCATCCGATATGCCGATTTTGAGTATCATTACTTATATTGAACATTGGTTATCATTAATAAATAAAGAGGATATCTATACATACAAATATTATATATATATATATATATATGATCATGTTCAGACTTATCACCTTGATATATTGAAGAGGAATGCAAGAATGTCTCCAAGGAGGGGCTGTCTAAATCCAGCCAATAGCTTTCTGTCCCAAAATAGGGTGGGGTCAGCATCCCAATAGTTTGTGCTTGGACCTATAAACCTTGAGGGAGCCTATTGGGAATGGTCTCTAGGCGCTTTGGTTACATTCCCAAATCTGTCTTTCTTATGTTAGCAAAGGTAAAAGGATGGATATGAATGTTGTTGATCACATGTAGATGTCTTGATATGATTAGATATTTCTCTTGTTTTGTTTAGTTAGATGGAATCATAAATTTGTCCATTTAGATCATAAGCACATTAGAAATTTTGTGGCAATTTAAGTCTTAAACTGACAAGGGACATTACACCGCACCTGTATCTGCTTAATATATTTTGCAAGCTTAGTCTGCTTGCGATTTGGCATGCCAGATTTAAAGAGTATTGCGAGGTGGTGGATGCTAGGGCAGTGTTGAGCACATTTAATGGCATTTATTCACATTTATTGCAGTCAGTTCACCACATAGTTGGTGAAGTAAATGCACTTCTTTCCGAGTTTGTTGAATTTGTGCAAACAATGTTTGCTGTCAGCCGGAAGGTTTGATGTTTGTTTGTCTGTGACAATTATTTTTCCATGGAACTAGGAACGTTTTAGTCAACCATACAGAATCCCAGGCAGGGAAAATGTTGACTGGGGAACACATTTCCAGCGTGAGACATAACTTTCCGGTGGGAACTTACCAACCAATAATAGCTTATCGGCTTGTTATATTTAATTCCAAAGATGTGACTGTCTAGACTCTAGAAACATTGAAAGAAAGAGGAGGTGATCTTAGTGGGGTAGAATTGCAATGCTATTCTATTACTGTGCTATAAAGGAAGAAATGGTGACAATGACATTGGTCAAAATGATCACTTGTCAAGTCTGCATAATACAGGACAGTAAAAATACAGTATATGTATGAGGTGGAAAGTTAGTTAAAGGAATGCAAATAATTAGGAAAAGCACTCAACTATATTAATCAAAACAAACATATATGATAAGACACAAAGAGAGTAAAACATAAAACAAGGGCATGCAAACCTTCATACAAACCCCAAAGGTAACTCCCTTTGGCATGTAGATTTGTCCAATGGATTTCATGTGTGCTCACGTATGCTCAAGCTTCAATGGTGTTTGTAAAGATTTGGGCATTATGAGGGTATGGATGGATTTGTTTGGAATGAAAAGGGCATAATAACAATACATGAAAGGTGGATGATTTGTGAAGGAATGGGCCCTCCATTTATAGGCTTGAGGGGAGATGGATGAATGGTTGAGATTGAATGGTTATCAAGGGTTGAGATGCGTTTGGAAGGAAGCACATGGATTGTGCTTTCTCAAACTCATAGCATAGTGACAAGTGTCACCACAGGAAGAGTTGAGAGGACATTGGGGGTTTGAGTAGATTTGCCATAAAGGCATTTCTTATCTCACAGTCCAAAGAGCAACTTTGGAGAATGTGACCATTTTGGGGATTGTAAAGGGAATGTTGGAGAATGCAAAAGGTGTTGGTGTTACGAAAATGTATATTCATATTCATGAAAGATTAATTGCAATATGGAGACGAACTCTCCTTATATAGAGAATAACTGAGAAAGAAATGGAAACTTTCTAAAAGGTTGACAATAGGAAAGTTTCCATATTATTTAGAAACTAACTAAAAAACTAAAACTTGCCTAAAAGACTAAATATCTAAAAATCTAAATGACCATTAATATTAATTACTTTATTACCCTCCCTTAATGGTCATTCTACTAGCTACCTAGACATAAAACTTTCAAATCAAAACGCATAGAAGGCTGATTCCTTCTCATACTGTTCTGCCAAATGAGTTTGCTGCTGAGACTCTCCTTTGTTGGTCTTCTGATCAGCCAATCGCTGTCTGCAGAACCTATGGATATGACCAAGCTTCCCACAATAGTGACAGGTGATCTTCTTCTTGGAACCCTCCTCAGATGTGTGTTGTCCTTTCTGCTGAGTGGACACGCCTTTGCCTTTATATGTGCCAAAAAATGCCTATTCCGTGCTAACCACGTCACTAGTACTACCAAATTGCTGCCTCCACCTATCTTGTTGCAATAGCTTATTGCACAACTCATCAAATTTCAAGTCAACATTAGTGGAGGTAATGTTGAGCATTTCAAAGAAGTGTTCGTAGGACCCTGGTAGTCTCTTCAGCGTAATCATTACCATGTCCTCTTCCATCTTGCGACCAATAACGTCCAGTTGATCGCGGATATCCATAATCTTCATAAGATGCTCTTGCAAAGACAATCTTCATATCCATTACAAGAGAAAACAACATATTCTTGAAAAAGAAAGCTCAACTTTTATTTGATGTTTCATGGAGACTTTTCAAGTGCGCCCAAATCTCCGCCGCAGACTTGCTAGATGACACTTTTGGAAGCATCTCATTGGTGACAGATAACTTCAGCAACATAACCGCTTCTCGGTTACGTTCATCAAACTTGTCTTGATCTTTGCTCACTACTGTAGGGCGAGTAGAGTTACCTAGAACAAGCTAGTCCAAGCACCGATACTCAAAAATTGAAAGCATCCTCTGCTTCTAGGTATTGTAATTCCTGTTGTTGAACTGTTGATTTCCCTCCAACATGATGTTGTTCAATGACGCCATTCCTCTTGTTTTCCTATGCACAAAAAAATGAGGCAAACTCGAGCTTTAGAAAATTCTGATTTTTTGTCAAAAATCAGTCAAAAACCTTTAACGAAGAGTTGGCACAAGTCCCAAGACAAATGCACACTAAGTACAAAACTTCATTTAAAAAAAAGAGTAAAAAGCCTTGTGCAAACCTAAAATAAAGCCCTTGATTGTTATACAAAAATCATCAAAAAAAATCTTCAAAATCCTAATTGAAACAGGAACTCGTCTGCACCATAATAGATCTGCAAATAAAACTTAATCACAGAAACTCAGAAAACGGTAGTATTTGAAAAGTAGGAAATCCATGAATTTTCAGAATATCTTCACTAAAAGTTCTGCAAGCCCTAGTCAAGGGTTGTACACACCCACAAAAACAAACTCTAGTCCAAACTGCATCCCCAAGTAGCAAAATAAATTATGATTTTTCTGGAAAAAATATTCAAAACTCTTTGAACTAGCACTTCAATTTTTCTTAAAAAATCGAAAAAAAACTTCTGGAAAAATTTCAAGTAGAAAGAGCTTTGAAATTTTATAAAAAATTCGAAGAAAACATCCCGAGCTTTGATACCATGTTACGAAAATGTATATTCATATTCATGAAAGATTAATTACAATATGGAGACAGTCTCCTTATATAAAGAATAACTGAGAATGAAATGGAAACTTTCTAAAAGGCTGACAATAGGAATGTTTCCATATTATTTAGAAACTAACTAAAAAACTAAAACTTTCCTAAAAGACTAAATATTTAAAAATCTAAATGACCATTAATATTAATTACTTTATTAGTTGGAGGATGTGATAAAGGAATAAATGATTTCTTTTGGAGGGGACAAAGGTGTAAGGTTGTGTAAGGGCATTTAAGGTTGACAAATGACATCAGTTGACTTTGGAGGCTAATCATTTTGATTAGGATTGTGCAAATAAATAGGGAAGGATTAGGCTTAGATTAGTGGGTAAGTGGGTCTATTAGGAGGATGTGATGGGAGGAGAGAGAATGAGTGGAGTGGTTAATTAAGTAAATAAATGCATTTACTTAATCAAATGAGAATTATTATGTGCAAGTTGGTTGGGTTGAGTTAGAAGCATGGGTTAAATGGTTGGAGAGTGGTTGGGTGAGGGCTAAAGTTAGGAGCCATTTGTTTAAATGGATTTAAATAAGTTATTTAATTCCAAGTGGGAGAAATTAGGATAAAGTGAATTAATTTAAATTTTAAATAGATAAATCTATTTATTTAAATTAATAGAGGAAGGGGGATTTAATTTATTAAATGGTTAGGGTTTTCCATTAGATTAATTGGACTATAACTAATTAATTAAATTATTTAAGTTAGAAGACTAACATAAATTAATTAAATAATATGTAATTATTTAATTAATAATGTGTAGGGGAGAACTAAACTTAATTAAGATTGATTAATCAAATTTAGGTGTTTACAATATGTTATTATGTGCTTTGTCTTGAAAGATGTCTAAATACTCGAGATGGGATTTTATGTGTTTAGTACATTTGGCTGCTGAAAATGAGGATGTTAAATGTACCACAAAACAATGTCATTTGTTTGCACTTTATTTTCCAAGGCTCTTTTATTATGACTTTTAAGAAAGAAATTGTTGGAACATATGCGAATATTTCTTAGTGTGGTAGATGTTGGCAAAAAAAAAATTAGCTCTTGCACCACAAAGGAGGTGCAATGGTTATAGGATAGTGAAATATATTTCTTAAAGGAAATATTTATGTATTGATTTTTAAAATAAAAACTATTAATAATTTTAGAAACATAAAATTTCCATAGTCCATGTAGTTCTAGCAATTGTTTTTCGACATTTGATTTTGTGTTATTTTTAGAGTCCAACATTTCGGATAAAACTCTAGGATTCATCATCAGAGAATGTGAGCATGAGAAAGAGAAGTTGATATCTTAGATAGGATTAATAACTTCGTTTTAGATAGTAAATATCTTAAGTATTTAAGAGAAATTGATCTCCATGATTTACCGCAATTTAATATATACTCACCTCCTTAAAAAAACTTAATGTGTGAGCACTCTGAACCTTCGAAGACTTGGTCTAAGGAACATAAACAAATAAATTGAACGCAATGAAGATTAAAATTGAAAGTGATGAAGATAAAAAATATAATATATAGACAATAAGATGATAGCGAACAATGGGCATCTTTACAACATTTGATTACTAATCATTCATTTTGCATTTTAAAAAATTTGAATAGTGGTGTAATAAGTTTTTAATACTTTCCACACAACCCAATGAGTTAAATGAATAAATAATGTTAAATATATTGTAAAGAGCCTGCCTGGCTCTAACCTTAATTTACTTGCAAAGATGTATTTGTTTTGAAATTTTAATGTTATATAGGTTTATTTTAAATATTTGCCAGGTAAGAATCATAAAATCACAATTATTCCCTATAACTCAATTACTTTTAAATACAAAAATCCATACAAGGACCAAATACCAATGCTTCCAAATTGAACCAAATTCGAAACCCCAATCAACACTAATCAAATACATTCAACAACAAAGACTTTAATAACTTCACTTCTCAACATTAATGTTTAGGAAGAAGAAACCTGAGAAATGATTCGCTGCTATATAAAACCCTCTGGAAGATGGCGGTTGTAGACACCTATCTCAACATCTTCTGTATGCTGGCCGCGGCTGATGGAAAAGAGGGTGGCTGCTAACCATGACTGCCCATGCTCAGCAATGAGCCAATAACAAAGCACATAAATTCACGCCATTACCTTGACTGCCCACGCTCAACAATGCTTCACAATTCATCAGCATTAAACGCTGATTTAAAGTGCAGGAAAACAACAAGAAATTTACAATTTCTTTGCTGGTCGAACTTCTTACAAACCCTTAACTCCAAAGAACTCCAAAAATCAAATATCACAAACATGAATAATGAATAGCATAATCAATAATGCATTTGATTTCTTCTCCATGTCTTTTATAATCTCTCCACAAGAAATCGAACCCTAGCTTCTTAATCACACATTTCACTTACATAAAGACTATGCTTTATGTGCACATTTGAAATATAATAAACTATTCTATTTCTTTCCACTTTAATGATGAAAAAAGACTCTTTCATTAAAATAACAATAATCTGACACATAAGGTTCCTGTTTTATGAGCTTAAGATTTAAAACTTCTCAACCCTGTTCCAACGAGCTATAACACTAAGATGCCCAAAATACAATCCAATAAAAATAGCAACCTTAGCCGATTTAATTAAATAATAATCATAATTCACCCATCTTGTGAAAACAACTGAGGAAGCATCAGAATCAAAATCTGACAGCACAAGAGTGATCATGATGATTAAAGAAGATGAATGAACCTGACGGGGTGACTTACTAAAAATAGACGCTCCCTCCAAGAATCTTAGAGTCCAAACTAGAAGCCGGAAATAAAATCTGAGAGCATCATATAACTCCTCTAAATCATCTGAGTCCGTGGAACCAACTGTTGACTTACTATAAATAGTAAGTCCCTCAAAACGGGGCCACAACCCACAATAGGGTCCTCTAATCACCAATATTAGCCTACAAGGACACAATGATAGGCTAAATCCACTAACTCCAAAGCTTGCTCAAAATGGGGATGTTACAGTCCTCCCTCCCCGAAATTGCTTGTCCCCAAACAATCCCAGGAAACAAAACACATAAGTCCACCTGGATCCCAAGATAGAATGGAGTAATGCCCCTGTGATCACCTGCAAACTCCTGTAATGAAATCACCATACACTAAGCCAACCAAAAAAAACTCTCACCATGCCAACCATAGTGACCCACACAATCTGCAGTGCCAAACCTGTCACTACCTGAATCCCAGTAGAGATGAAACTCACAGCCATCCATAACAAGAAAAAATGGATATAAAAAACCATCTAACAACCCAGAGCTCCTTGCACACCCTACCGATCTGCTCTGTGTACTCCTGTAATCCTGATATCCATCCACTGTAAAACCATCTTGAATGTACTGCCCCTACAAGTCACCTCCTGCTAGCTTGCAGTAACCAACCCCATTAACTGTTGATGGAGTAAACCTGTCCCCAGAAGAATAGTATAATCCTGCAGCCAACCCACACCGGTGCACAAACAAGCCCTCAACCGGTGGGTCAAAAGAGTAAATATGAGCGCTCCTCACTATGTAATCATGATGAAATGCTCCAATCCCTGTTAGAGGCTCATCAAAATCAAACCGCGAGTCAAGAGATGGCTCCAATCTTTGAATCTGAACAATTGGTTGGGAAGGTTCCTGGGTAACCCTCTCGGCAAACCCAACCACAAAATCTCGACAAGGAAGCATTGTAGTCAAGGTATTCACAATTTTCCCCACTAATATTTGAATACCGCGAGAACCCCGAATGATTGTACCCTGAGAAGCTCCGAAAGGTCCCTCCTGCAAAACTGGACTCTCAAGCAAGTACTCCATGAACGACTTTGTGTAGTAGAAATTATAAGAAGCAGCATCAACCTGTTCCCCTGCAATCCACAACTGATTCCCCTGAACATGCGACACTACCAACTGCCCATCACTATCAGTTGTATAAAAAGGAGGAATAGATTTTCTTCCGACAGAAGGAAACAAATCATCATGAGAACTAGCCTCCAAACCAGATGATACCCTGTCCGTGTCCTGGGAATCAAAGGGAGTCGTGTTAACAATTGGCACACAACTCTCAGACAAATCCACACTAGCTACCACAGGACTCCCAAAAACCTGCTCTGTATCATTTGCCATTGTGCTAACAACTGGAGAATCGGATACCACAAAACTCTCTCTACTGTCCTCCATTGATGCACTAACCTCCTTTGCATCTATTGCATCCATCTCAAGAATGGATGTAACCGCATCCCCAACATATCCATCACTGTCAACTGTGGAAGCTGACTCACCACCAACCACTACTATATGCAACTGAACAAGATCTATGGCTGGTATAGACTGAATGTATGGCTGGTATAGATTGAATCCGCTCCAACTCCAATGTCACCTCTGCTAAACATCCCTGCGACTCCTAGAGAGCCAACCGAGTGCCCTCTAAAACCTCAGAAGTCGCTGTTGGATCCTAAGTAAGCTCACTCACCTCCTCCTCTCTGTCCATCAGTGCCTCGTATGCCGTACTCCCCCACTCAACTAGGTGATCTCGGTCGGCTATCAACTGTAAATAATCCTGTCTTAAAATCTTGACAGCCTCTCGCAAGGAATGAATCTCTGTTAGGGAAAGGTTACCACCACCGTGATCATCTGTCATAGGAGCACCCCAACCATAAACATCCAACAGCTGACGAGCGGCATCGAAATGCTGGAGAGAAGTAATGTCTATCTCATCGACTCTCAACTAGCTAGTCACATGATGACTCTGCACAACGGGTCTCCTAAGTACAAACTCAACTGCACTGTCCATACCATAGTTCAACTTCTCGTTCTCTGCCACTTATCAGCGAGGCCAAATTTTTTTTTCTCGGCAAATATCGGAGAGAAATCGGCAACTTCTCGGGAAAATCTCGGGAATTTTAAAAATGACTTAAATTTAATAAAAAATGCACTTTTTTCACAAAATTCAAGAA
>MU226133.1:763316-777676 GCA_018584345.1 Thuja plicata
GCCAATGCTCTCGATATCATGATATGATATCTTTGTAAACTTTTGAGTACTTGGTGGACATCATGTTGACTTGATGTTGGTAGGCCATTACTTTGAGCACTTGGTGAATATCATGCGACTTGATATTTTGCAGGCCAATGCTCCCGATATCATGATATGATATCTTTGTAAACTTTTGAGTACTTGGTGGATATCATGTGACTTGATTGGTAGGCCATTACTCTGAGTATTTGGAGAATATCACGCGACTTGATATTCTGTGACAAATACTCCCAATATCATGAGATGATATTTACAAATCTGAGTTATGGTGAATATCATGAGACTTGATATCCTTGGTCAGACCATATCTCTGATATCATATTGAGGTGATATCTAAAATATTTTTTGAGTTATGGTGAATATTATGAGACTTGATATTCTTGGTCAGACCATATCTCTTGATGTCACGATGAGGTGATATCTTCTCTCTTAAAAGTAATGGATCTTTTGTTAATCATATTTTGATGAATTTTATCTTCCCTAACTAAGATGGAGTGTTGATGTCTTGTGTAGATATGGTAAGGGTCATAAGTGTTGACACAAGAGACCACTATACATTTTGTTTGATCATCCTCCCTAGCTAAGAGGGAGTGTTAATGTTTGTATCTTCAGTCGTATGATCATTAGAATACACATAATATATGTTGATTAATAATAATATAATATATATGTTATATTATTATTAATCATATGAAATTTAATATTTAATATTAAATTATTATATTATTATTCTTAATTAATAATTGATTGATAAAACATAATAAGATTGATTAAATTATAATTAGTTGGAAGAGGTATGTCCTTTCTTATAAATAATAATGAACAGACATGTCCCATGAAGGGACATGTCTCTCCTATCCTCATTCCCAATATAAATGAAAGAGAGATTGTTGCATTTGGAAAAGACATACAACATAGAGTGTTATTACATTTGCAGCTATCCTAAAAACTTAACACATCTAACCAAATGAACTCAAACCCAAAAACAATTGCTCTTTGAGACTGATCAAATGCTTCTCCTAGAATGTTGGAGTTCTCCCTAACTAATCAGTTAGCCTTCAGAATACTGGAAACTAGCTAAATGTTCATGAATTGACTAAGTGCGAAAAGGGGATATTATGTGTGCTTGAGGTAACAGTAATTTATCAAACAATTATCCAATATTTAGAAATAAGGCATTTCTTCGAATATTTTGTATGGGACTGAAGAAAAGGCATATAAAATAATTGCTCAAAATTAAAAGAAAGGTCAATAAAGATGTGGCAATTGATATTTGAAAGGAAGTTAAGGTAGCAGAACAACTTCCTATGCTAATTTGAGAGGAGGGTAATGCAAAACATTTCCAAATCTTTAAGACAGTTACAAAAATAACAAATAGCATCCATACCATATTGCAGTGATTTACGTGAGGAAAGCCCTTTTGGGAGGAAAACCTCATACTCCAAAAGCTGCCCAATATATTATTTAGAAATCAACAACAAAATACAATATACTTGCAGAGCAAGCTTCTCATAGAGTATTACCAACTAGAGATCCAGAGGTAACTCAGTAGCCATAAGAGTCTTACACACAAGCTCCATCTCACGTGCCTAGTAGATAGGAGATTGAAATGTCCCATCCTATTTTGAAACATTGGACAAACTGTAGAACTGAAAATAACCTGCTTGCTCCCTGTATTATTTTTGCTTGGTTAATTATATCTTTCAGAATTAGACAAAAGTTGTGGAAGGGTTCAGTGTTTTGTGTTTGCAATGTTTTTTGGATTGATGATAGAAAACAACAATATTCTTGCAATAAATTGTAGTTCTGAAAATAGCTTAAAAGAACTATGCAATCTGAGAACTTAAATTTCAGATTTCATTACAGTTTCAAAGTTACAAAATTTGCTGCAAAAGAGAATGACCTAGTTCAAAGATAGGTTTTAAAAATCAGATTGAAGCATGCCCAATAATGGCCTCTGAAACTTGATGGAAGAAGGTTCCAAACAGCTGTCATGTAGATCTGAAATCAAGCTAGCAGCCACATAGGATATTCAGAAAACACCAAGTTGACTGCCACATAGGTTACTCAGAAAATTATTTGCAGCCCTTTCAAATCTGCCTTTCCAACTCATAATTTCTCTCAATAGGTAGGTCTGATTTAGCCTTTTAGGCACTCAAGGAGTGCCAAAGAGGACACCAAAGGCTAGGTGACATGGCCTAGAATGAACATGTCTTTTAGGGGGCTGTATGGCCTGGATTGAATTAAATTTTTTTGTCTTAGTAATCCTTAACTTTTGAAAAGTTATGAAACCCTTCTCCAAAGCACTGAGAATGAAGAAACTGTTGTAGGCCAACACTAAACAGCAGTAGAAGGGATTCTCCAACTCCAAAATGAAGCCGAGAAGGGTGCAGCCAAACTTGCAGGCTGCTCACTCAGAAAGTACCAGCAAAATGCTCCCCAAACTGATTTCTTTGGGGCTGAAATGATACCCTCGAAGTAGGATTTCCTCACACACCCTTGGAAGATCTTTCACTTTGCATGTATGAATCTTAATGAAGGATTTCGTTTTCACAAAGTGGTTCTAAATCCTCATGTTCAGCAAGCTCCTTAGGAGGCAAGACAAAGATATTCAACGTAACATATTAAATGGCTCCTCAAGTTGCCTTTTTATTTGCCTTCTCAAACCCTATGCCCTAATTAGGGTTTCTCTCTAAGCCCCCACCTTTAATTATAATCTTAAGTTGGCTTAACTTAAATTTTTCACTAAAACTTTTTCTCTATCCTCAAGGGGTGTTCACTCTCTCTCTAGACTTAAGTGAACTTTGGAGGAGTTTAACTTAGGTTTCTAATAAGGTTTTAACTTGGCAACTTTGAGATTTTGTAAATTATAACTGATACCTCCATTCCGCTCTAGCATATGGGTAGAAAGCAAATAGATAAGCATTGAAAGAACAAAGCAGTTTAGCCCAAAACACTGCGCTAATTAAATCTCTTTTTCCTTCTGCATCTTGGATCTTTTGTTGTGAATCTTGATCAGGAAATCTGCAACCCTTGTTGTCTTATTTTTTTTCAAATAGATTACTCAAGGTGTTCATGTTTAGAGTCTCAAAGTAATTGATTTAAATATCCTTGTAGGCTGAACACTCCATCATGTAATGTCATTCTGTCCCCACCATTTCTTGAGTGCGATAGCAACACCTTTCCGCGCACTGTTCTTTAGGTATCATCCATCTTCCGGTTTCACATCTAAGTTGATGAAAACTAGTTCTTATTTGAGCAATTATTATTTTTGCTTTCCAATTTATTTCCATTCCTATGTACTTCTTTTGTATATGATCATATGTGGGATTGAAATGTTTGATGTAGTATTCACATTTCCTCCCAAGTTTCCCTGTCTTCATGCTTTCTTTGAATTTTTCTTGAACATACTTTTTTATTTCCCTATTGTTATTTGGGCACTCTCTTATGTTGATACCCCACTTATTTATCCATTTGTTGTTTTGTTTCATCCACATGCTCTTCCTTCTATCTAATATCACTTCTGCTGCCATTTTTGTCCAGAAATGCAGCTCCATGTTCTCTAATCTTCGTATATGACTTAGTAGCCAGAACATAACCGACGCCTCATTAGGGAAAGTCCCAAACCTTAGCCAAGAAAATCTCATATGCAACAAATGATTTAATGTTTAGGCTATTTGTGATTAAATATTTTTGTATTCTCTCAGTTTTGTCTCCACTTTCTTGTTGAAGTGTTGCTAACCTAGACTTCACATCCTTATAGTACTATCGAAACCACTAGAAGCCCAGAAAGAGTTTTTATAGTTTTTGAGTCCCATAGTTTGACTCTTTTGCATCTATTTTTTAATGAGCATAAGGCTTTCCATCCCTCTTGTATCATTTTTTCTCTACATGTTTCCCAGCCGAGTTTATCGTGGAAATCAAGGCCAAGTTACTTATATTCATTGACCACTTGAAAGGGGCTTTCTTCAAAAGTAAATTCCCTATGAATCTTCTTTCTCTTCAGGGTAAAGATCATGACATTAGTTTTGTTACTGTTCACTTGCATCCCCACCTCATGACATAATAGTTCTAGAGCTTTCAATTTTCCCTCGAATCTTGTGTTGTTTTTTCCATTAAAATAAAATCATTTGTATATAAAAGCAACTTTATTACATAATGATAAAGTGAACCCCCTCACCACCAAACTTGTCTATCCATTCCTTTTAATTTGTCTATGTACATCCCAAATAGAGTAGGAGATAATGGACAACTTTGCTTGATCCCAATGTTACTTCTAAAATATTTTGACACCATGATTGGTTCGAATTTTTGCCTAAACTTGGGCATACAACCTATGGGCAATAGTCCTATAATGTTTTGGAATTTCAAATTCTTCCTTCTACTTCACAATTTGCATCTAGGTACAGTGTCAAAAGCTTTCTTGAAGTCAACGAAGCAACAAAATACCTACCCTCCCTATTTATGCCAAATCTTCTCAATCATGTGTCTGAGTGTAATGTAATGGTCGATGGTAGAATGCTTTGTCCTCAAGCCGGCTTGCCCTTTCGCCCACTTCCCCTCCTTTTCAGCCCAACTACTGTTCGTCTTTCTATCATGTTCCCAAAAAGTTTACCATAAAGAGGATTGATCATTTTAACACAGTATTTTGAAGGGTTGTTGATGTTGCCATTTTTGAGCAAGGGGATGACAATAGTAATCGTCCAATTTTCTGGAGTGATTTCATTAAATATACTTTTGATGTGAGATGTGAGGACTTCTAAGCCCCATTTTAAGTATTTTTCTTGTAGACCATCTATTCTTGAGCCTTACCTCTTGAATTGGTTATTGGAGGGATAAAATATGTTATATTCTCATGTAACTTCTTGTATTGTCTGAAAATATTTTAAAATAGTGTGAACCATTTACCTATTGCTTGGCGGGTTTCTATGATTTAAAGGCTACACAATGTTGGTTGAAATTGATCTGATTGCCCCATCTATTCATTTATTACTTTGTAGTGTTAAATGTTTTCATCATTAACAAGGTTAACATGTTTTATTTATTTTTCTAGGTATCATGGGAAAGTGAAGCCACTTTTTTATGATGTTGTGAAGATAATTGTTACTTTTAAGGGGAAACGTGGTGAGCACCGCCTTTTCAGGCTGGCAGAAAACCTATGCATCAACTTAATCCTTTCTTTGCGGGATATTATTCTTTTGAAAAAAGATTTCAAGGTGAAAACAACATGAAACAGGGTGTAAGTAATTGTTTTGTTATTTTTTTTTCTTTTCACTTTCATTGATTGGATGATGCATTTAACAGGGCCCAACAGAGCTCACAGAGACCTTGAATAGGATAATGGTGATAAATCTTGCTATCACCATAAAGGTTCGTGGAGTTGCAGAATTTGACCAAATGGTTTTCCTTCAGCCGTTATTAGAACAACTGTTAGGGACAAGTCAACATATCTGGTCTGAAAAAACAACACGACATTTTCCTCCTCTTATACGTGATGCTTTGATTGGGCGTGTAGATAAGCGAGCCCAGTTGATTCAAGCTTGGCAACAGGTTACTGATTTGGAATTTCTTTCATGTTTATTGATTAATTATAAAAATTTAAATTTTCCACTTATGCAGGGATATTTTAATAGCAAGGTAATTGACCAATGTTTTCTTAAATGTTAGCAAGTTTAAGTGCCAAGGTAAATGGATAGTAATTGTTTTCTGATTGTATGTACTTTCAGATTTCATTCGTTATTTTCCATAAACATTGCAAGATACATCACACAAATGTTTTCTACAGAAAATAACATTAAGCCAAGCGCTATTCTTGTAACTTTCAACATACATTGCATAAAATCAGAAAATGAAATGCAACTAACATGTGCCGACTGGGTAAAGATCACCGGTATTTGATATCAGCTCACACTCTTTTACTCCTTTCACCTCACATTGCCTTCATAGAATAACACAATGTTTGATGATTCTCCAACTAAATATCAACTCAGATTTTATGAGCCAAAAACTTCCAATAAGTCCTATGGTTGGAAATCTTGACTACATTCTTTAAGTGTTGAAATAAATCAGCTTCCCTAATTTCGATCCTTGTACTATCACTTCAGTTTTTCTCATTATAGTGGAGATTTTGCATTATTTTTTCCACTTTTTAATTGAATTTACAATTTTATAAGGTCAACAAATTGATATCTTTGCATTTTTTTATAATTTATCAATTTGAAAAGAATTAAATAAATATAATTATGTGCAAAGGCTAACAGTAACTGAAGTTTGCAAACTTTTATGATTTATTGATCGTAAAAAGAGTCAGATAAATTTAATGATGCAAATAGACTAATCATAATTGAATAGGATCTTTTCATTTCCTTCAATGCATAATTAGACTTTTCTAGGTAAGTTTGATCAATTTGAAGTGACGATTTGACTGCCTATATCACTTGATGGTGTATGAAGACCTTTTGATAGAGCCATTTTTTTGCCCAATGCCTTATCAATTAGACTACGGTGTCAATGAAGTCCAACCAATATAAAACCATGTGTGAACCATATCTAATGTCACAAACCCACTTTTGAACGCTACTAGGCTTCTAATGGTCTAAAAAGTAGACCCCATTTTTTAAAATTTACTTCTAATTGTCATTATTGAAAGAGTTATTCTCATATAGGCACAATAGATCACCCAATATTAGGGACTTTTAACTCTTATCTTTTCTTGAGCTGTACCCCATTAGTCGCCTTTTATCTAATTTCCTTTGCACTTATCTCTACATAGTTAAATGAAGGTAGTGAAAGTTTGTACTCAAACCTATCTATTATTTCCTTCAATTGAAACAACTAGAAAGTGTTATGATTGTAACACACCATTTATTGTTTCCATATATCCTTCAAAATTCAACATGGTATGAATTTTCATTCATTTTCAAAGCTTTTTCCTTGATTTGTGGAAGCTAAGCCTTTGGTCATGACATTGCCCCATGTACAAATTAAAAATTCTTTTGTTCCCATTAGATCAACATGTTTTTCCATCTTGATTGAGACTTTCTTGGCTTAGTAGGGGGCTAGCAAGTTGTGTTCTAAAGGATTGATAATTGACTAATCATAAGATTCGCCAAGAAGCTTTCTGTAATGTCCCCGATAAAATTAAATAATTCAATAAATTTTTTTTGTTGTATGGCCCCGAAACTTAATAACAATACCTTTCAGGCCCCCTTTTATTAGTTAGTTATGTTTATGCCATGTCAGGCCGCTTGTAACCCATAGGGAAGTTTCCCGGAGCCCGTTTATAAGGCCGTGTTTGGCGTAGTTGTAGGTATAGTGGATTTTATGTTTTATTTGTATTTGCGAACTCCAGTTGGAAGTTGAGTGTTGTCTGTCGTTTCAGAGGTGCAAGATCCTCCCTATTCTGGCATCCACAGTTTCTGTTAGAGTCTCTCCTCACCCTATTCTGCTTATTGTCCGAACTTGATGTAATCTCAGTTAGAACAATATCTATTCTCGAAACAACTGTTCATTCCTATGTATTGGTTTGTGATATATTTTGATAGTAGTTGTCATTGAATATTGAGTACTGCCATCCTATCGATACAAACTTTGTCTGCTTGCCTAACAGTAGTTCTACTGTGCATTTCGTACGAAGGAGGAGACTATACACATACGGACTTTGAGGAATATTGCCATACGGTTATTGACAACCTACAATTGCAGCGAGTACCTTGGAAGTGTGGGCCCACGGTGATGTATGATTGAACAACTTACCGTGTGAGAGAGAAGTCACCGTAGGGCATTTGCTGTACGGGCAAAACATAATAGTGTAGGCCTTGATTGTGTCGTACGAACAAAATCCATTGTCGGGTCTTATTGTACGATGCCACCCATTACCGTACTATGTGGTCAGCGTGGTGACGGGTGCTATCCGAGAGTGTCATACGACCAAGAAGTGACGTTTGAGAGTGTTGTACGGTCTAGTGGTGACTTCGGTGGTGACTATTGGTACATTACAGTGGTATCAGAGCTAGTGTTTCTGCCAGCCTATCAGGTAGTGGATACGGAAGGAGCTCATAGTATACACCAGAAGGAGATACCCTGCTGCGGAGAGAATCGGGGAACCACATGATCCTGCTACTGAAATCATGACATTGTTAAGGGAGCTAACTAGAAGCCAAGCTTAGCTCAACGAAACCATGGTTAGAAGGGAACAATGATAACATCTTATTGTGGGGAGATTGCGTCGATTGGCAGAATGTAGAACAAATGGAGACCATAATGGACATGGCGAAAACTCGGTCACTGGAAACACACAACGCTCATATTCTCGACCGTTGATGTCGGCATTTCCCTAGAAAGCAGAAGCACGTCGCGGAGAGCAAGAGCCCACTTTCCAGGAGTTGCAACAACAGTTGAAACAAGACTGGAAAAGTGCAGATCTTGAGGGAGATATATCCTTCAAGGATTATGTAGATCTTCGAGTGAAATACTCGGGCGACAGGAGTCGTATCTACTAAATCGATGATTTCAAATAGAAGGTTGGCAAGATAAATTTGTCATCCTTTGATGGGACGAGGACAACATCAGCACGAGCATGGGTACAGAAAGCATACACCTACTTCCAGCTCAACCCAAGGCCGGAGGATGAGACCATCAAATTTGCAGCACTTCGTCTGAAAGGAATCGCTCACGAGTGGTGGCACCATGGGATGGTCACCCTTGGTCTCGATCGAGTCACCACATATCCGAAATTCACAGAGAAGCTTATAGAATGCTTGGATGGAAAGGATCCAGATCTCAGCTTCAAAGAGTTGACTCAACTGAAGCAATTTGGACTAGTGGACAATTACATTACAAAATTCCTGAGACTGTCTGTGTTGGTGACAGAGATATTAGAGAGGAGACTAGTGGTATTGTTCATGGATGGACTGATGGACCCCTTGAAGGGTTGGGTGAAAGGGTTCAACCCCTACATGCTCACCGAAGTGATTAAGAAAGTGCGTGACATGGCCACATCTTCCAGGAATTATTCGCATGCCAAACCACCCCTCGCCCCAAAGAAGAAAGACAACAAATCCTATCTAAAAAAGCCATCATTGGATGAGGCCACGAAATAGGAGCTCAGGACGAGAAAACTCTCCACCTGCAGAGAGCCGTGGGAACCTGGTCATCGATGCTTAGTAAAATGGAAGATCCATTACATTGATGTGGTGTCTGACGACGAGGAGGAAAATGAAGAATTTGGGCCGTAGGAGGAAGGTCAAAGACAAATTAACCACGCGGAGAAAATTGCCTCACTAGTACGGAGGGGGGGGCATCATTGCAGCACTGGCTGGCACTCCAAGGTGCATTGTGTTTCGGGTGCGTTGTACGCTCCAGGGACTATGGGTTTTGGTCATGTTGGACAGGGGAGTCTCTCAACTTCATCAACTCATCACTTGTCACTCGGAGAGGTTTGCGTACAGAGGAGCATGAGGGGTTTGAAGTCAAGGTAGCGAGAGGAAATCTACTATCATGTATTTATCTGGTTTGGCAACTGAGTATCACCATGGGAAACTACACGGTAATGGATGACTTCTTTGTGGTAGATCTTGATCATATGGATGTTATCTTGGGCATTCAATGGATCGAGACCCTTACTAGTACAAAAAGTTTCAAAAGGATGGAATTCTCATTCGAAGTGGATGACAAGGTGTGCTGAGAGGAATGTTGAATGGCAGTCCAAGGGAGATTTCGGCAAAACGAATGGAAGAAATCTTCAGACACGATGATGTCGTTTGGGGAGCAGAATGTTTTGTCTTGACCAAACCTTCGAGTGGGCCACGAATCTACTATCATGATGATGAGCTTCAAGTAGTTTTGGGTAGACACAATTTTGTTTTTGCAGATATTCCACCTGGTATACCCCGCAAAGAGGTTTCGAGCGCACCATCGAAATGGACGAGGGAGTCGAGGCTGTTATCAGCATGCCCTATCGCCATCCTAAGAAGTTCAAAGAAGAGATAGAGAAGATGATCTAGGAACTTGATAAAGGATGGATCAGACCCAGCTCTAGTCCCTTTGCATCCTCGATGGTATTGGTGAAGAAGGACGGGGCCCTCAGGATGTGTCAACTACCATGCATTGATCAAGAAGGCTATCAAGAATAGATATCCCATTCCCAGGATCGATGACTTGTTGGATGAACTACATGGAGCAGTCTATTTCTCCAAAATTGACCTTCGCTCCAACTACCACCAGATCCGCATGAGGGGACAAGATGTCGAGAAGACAGCTTTTCGTTGCCACTATGGACACTACCGGTTCTTGATCATGCCGTTTGGGTTGACCAATGCTTCGACCATTTTCCAGTCTTGCATGAACCACATCTTCAACAAGCAATTGCGCAATTTTTTGCTAGTATTCTTTTGTGATGTCCCCAAATTAGCAAGGTCTGGAAGCCTTTTGAGGTAAGCTCATCATTGCAACCATCGTGAGTGGACATTTGGTTTTGAGGGTCTCAGTAGTCAGATTTGCTATTTTTAGTAAATCTGTACTTACTATTTATATTAAGTCTTTTTTTTTTGCCAATTACTATTTTTGGTAGGTCAGTTTTGACAGTGAT
The DNA here is from genome assembly GCA_018584345.1 of Thuja plicata. NCBI lineage: Eukaryota > Viridiplantae > Streptophyta > Pinopsida > Cupressales > Cupressaceae > Thuja > Thuja plicata. The sequence goes on from MU226133.1 coordinate 773,947, forward strand.
CAGAGTTTCAGTTACCTCCCAGTTGCAGATATTTGGTTTGGAGTTCCGGATGGCATTTAATGTGACTTAATAATTATTAAAGTTTAATAATTATAAGTCATTATTATAAAGTCTTAATATTCCTTATATTATAAAGTTTCATGCTCTATATTATAAGTTATTAATTAACGGGAATTTGAAGAGGAATTAGGCTTTTTCATGAGGAAGTATAAATGTGTATTTTGGATGAAAAAGCTATCTATTGAATATTTTATAATTTTTCTTCTTGAGCCTTGGGCTAGGGTTTCTGAGTTCTTCACTGTTGCAATTGTGTTGAGGTAAACAATTGCAAGATCTCTCTACTGTATTTCTGTGGCTAAGGAGAGAATTGGATTTATTATGGAGATTATTATCTGAGGAGTTTGTTGATAATTAATTAGCACACTGAGAGTGCAATTAATTTTGAAATTGATTTTGTCATTGAACTGAGACTTGCATTAAGAGGTCGATCTGATTGGAGTTTGCTGAGAACTGAACCAGAGATTTATTTGTTATTTCTGGATGGAGAATTGGTGTGTATTAGAACTAGGACGATCTGCATTTATCAAATCTGGGCCAGATCGAAGTGTATATTGAAAGCAACGTGGAAGGTGTGGGGGCTGGGTTTGGATACTAGGATCGATCTGAGCACAAATCGATCCCCTTTTGTTGGCCGCTGGTGTTGAAGAAAGCTAATAGCTGGGCGACGTATTTATTCTGGCCGTGTGTGGTGATTGGAGGATCTCAGACGACAGGTTAGGAAGTTGTTGACAACAACATTAGGTTCCTTTGCAAAACGTTGGGGCTGTCATATTGAAGTGGAAGAAGGATGTGGGTTGGTGCTTGCAATCTCCAACTTCAACGTTTTGCTGGCGAATATATCAGGTTCTTTCCATTTGAAATTAGTGTTTGAATAAATTCATTGAATGTAATTTCCAGAATTTCACCAAATAAGCATTCTGAAATAATTGTGCACTCTAGCTGAGAAATGTCAAATTGAAATTGAATATTTAAATAAAGGAGTTTCTTGCTAGAAATTGTTATCTTCGTGCAAAATCAAATTGAATTATCAGCAGAGCCAGGTTGGGCTCATTACATCTTTGACGACATATTTATTTACAGCAAGACATGGGAGGAACATCTGAGACATTTGGATGAAGTATTGGGAATCATGGTGTCGCATTCATTGTTTGCAAAGAGGTCCAAATGTGAGTTTGGGATGACCAAGATCTTGTACTTGAGTCACATCATCAGTTCAGGTGCACCAGGAAAAGATTCAGGCAATTCTTGACTGGTCCCCACCTAGCACACTTTCAGAGCTACATGGATTCTTTGGACTATGCAGTTATTACAAAAAAATTGTGAAAGGGTTTTCACAGCTTGGAGCACCATTGACAGAGCTGACGAAGAAGGGATCCTTCCATTCGGATGAATAGGCATAGCACACCTTTGACAAGTTGAAAGAAGTTATGAGTACGTGTCCGCTACTGGCACTACCAGATTTCATTCGCCCCTTCGTCCTGGAGTGCAATGCCTCGGGTGAAGGCATTGGATTAGTGCTAATGCACAACCATCACCCCATCGCATTCCATAGCTGAAAGCTCTCAGGAACTGAATGAATGTTCTCGATCTATGACAAGGAGATGCTCGCCATCATGCACGCATTGGCCAAGTTTCGACAGTACCTTGTTGGAGCAAAATTCATTGTGCGGACAGATCGCAATAGTTTGAGGTATTTCCTAGAGTAGGACTTGAACGAGCGGCAACAAAAATGGGTGAGAAAAATCCAAGTGTGATTTTGACATCGAGTACATGAAGGGAAAGAATAATGTGGTGGCCGACGCCCTATAAAGAAGACCTTCCATATGTTCACTATCGTCGACCTCGATGGATTGGAAGACACATTTGTTGGTTGAATACACCAAGAATTCTTTTGTGTGCAAATTGATGGATGACCAAATACAAGATGACATGTACAAGGTGGTTGACGACATCATCTACTACAAGGACAGAATCTATTTGGTATCCAAATCGAAGATTAAGGAGAAGATTCTGAGAGAAGTTCATGACTCGCCTCTCGTAAGACACCCAGGATACCGCAAGACTTATAGGCAAGTTCAGGAGAGATTCACTTGAAGGGCCTGAAGGATGATGTTATATAGTACGTGTGCGAATGTTCCACTGCCAACAGAATAAATCTAAGCACACCTTTCGTCCAGGATTACTACAACCCCTACCAATACTCGATTAGAAATGGGAGAGCATTTCGATGGATTTCATCACTGGGCTTTCTGAGAGTGCAAGGGAAAGATTGCATTTATGTTGTGGTGGACCGTTTGACCAAGTATGCCCACTTCGCCATTCCCACAGGATGTCAGGTTGCTCAGGTGGCCGAGTTGTTTTTCCGAGAGGTGTTTCGCTTGTATGGCCTTCCGCGGAACGTAGTCAGTGACCAGGATAGTCGTTTGCTCCACAATTTCTGGATGGAACTATTTCAGTTAGCAGGAACAAAACTGTCTCCGAGTACAAGTTATCACCTGCAGACAGATGGTCAGAAGGAGATTGTGAACAAATGGCTGGAGGGGTACCTTAGGAATTATGTTTCTACACAGTAGAAGGCGTGGGTTCATTGGCTATATTTGGGAGAACACTGTTACAACACTACCTATCACATGTCAATAGGAATGCCACCCTTCAAGGCACTTTATGGTTATGAGCTTTTGTCATTTGGGGATCTGACGTTAGGTGACCATCATGCACTGAGGGCTAAGGACTGGTTATAGGAAAGTTTGGATATCTTGACGTCTCTCAAGGACAACCTTTAGAGAGCTTAGAATCAAAAGAAGATGTATGCCAACTGCTACAGGGTAGAGCAGAGTTGAGGTAGGAGATTTGGTTTACCTTCAGCTACAACCATACAAAAAATTTTCCTCGAAGAAAAATGGTGCCTAGAAATTGAAGCCACGCTTCTATGTGCCCTACAGAGTGGTTCGTAGAGTGGGTGAAGTTGCCTACGAGTTGGAGCTTCCCGGAGAAAGTTAGATTCACAATGTTTTTCAATTTTCATGCTTAAAAAGGCAATTAGTCAGCGTGTCACGTATTTTGAGGAACTCCCACCCATTGATGAAGAAGGAAAATGTTTTCTAGAGCCTGCAGAGATCATCGACGTCAGAGAGAAAAAACTGAGGTCGCGAACCATCGAGTACTTGGTTGATTGGAAGGATCTATCGATCGAAGATGCCACATGGGAAGGCAAGCAGATTTTAGAGCATCCGAGTCTGCAATTACTTGAGGGCAAGCAATTCTTGGGCTTGGAGGACTATAATGTCCCCAATATAATTAAATATTTCAATAAATTTTTTTTTTTTATATGGCACCAAAACTTAATAACAATACCTTTCGGGCCCCCTTTTATTAGTTAGTTATGTTTTTGCCGTGTCGGCCCACTTGTAACCCTTCGGGAAGTTTCTAGGAGCCCATTTGTAAGGCTGTGTTTGGCGTAGTTGTAGGTATAGAGCATTTTATGTTTTATGTTCATTAGCCCATTTTCCCCTACTATTCTAAGGTCCTATTCTGTTGATGTGTGTTTTGTACCACTACATAACATATAGGAATTGAATACTTGATACAGGATATCAAACACTCAACCCTCTCTTGAAAAGTAAATACTCATGAAGAACATGAGAAAACTCCAAGGTTCCTTACACCTGTG
>MU226133.1:793776-835380 GCA_018584345.1 Thuja plicata
CACCAAAAAGATAGATCTTACAATACGATGCTGGACTCTTTTATAAAGAGCCAAAGGTTGGTTCGAGACCAACCGCTTTCCAACTAAATACTACTAACAGAAATTGATTAAACATACTTTAACCAAATCCAACCATCTAACTTTATTTATTATTTATTGCACGCCTACACTTTGCAATTGATTTATATTACTTTCCGCAATGGTTTGCTATATCTGTTATGAAAATTTGAATATGCAAATATATTGATATCGCTATGAGTGATATGTTGCTGTTTCAGATCAACACTTAAATGCTTGCAACTTCAAATTATGTCTCTGCTTCTGATTAGTCTTCTATTCATGCGATCAAAGTACCGTCTCTGATCTCCTCTACGTAGCCTGCAACTGATTTGCCAATGGCAATTGCTCTTATGGAGCATATACACTAAGGATTAATTAAAGAGACAATATGTCCAATGATGCCTGTTGAAGATAGATTAAGAATCTTATATCTTACAAAATGGAATGATAAGTCACTTATTAAGAGACATGTCTCATGGCCATTCATCATTGCCTCCCTTTCTTTACTAATCGTACCCCCTTCCATATTGTAATTGATCATTTAACCTAATCATTGTCTTCTTAACAGTGAAACATGGGGACACATTTCCGCCCTTGGAACCCCCTCCAAGCTTCATTTTTACTCGCAACTTCATTTCTCATTGTTTGCTATAGTAGATAGAGAAGACTGAAAAGGAGAGAAAAGAGTAACTGAAGGAGTGAAAGGAGTGAGTGCAAGTGAAAGAGGAGTGACAAAGAGTAAGAAGAAAAAGAGGAGGAAGATTCTACACCACCTTGAAGAGATTCTTCAAGCACAAGTTAGGGTTTTTGTTTGTTTTATTTTCTGATTTTCATTTGTTTTTATTGTATTTTCTTGTTTCATTTTCTAAATCGAACTTGATGTTTAATCTTGAGGGCAAAATGAAGAATGATTCCAATGTTATGTTGAGGGAAAAATGAATAATCATTTCAATGTTATGTAACATTGGAATCATTCTTCATTTTGCCCCCAAGATTAAAAAAATTTAAATTTTGTTTTTGAATTTGAAATTTGTTGAAATATAAATTAGAGTTTTCATTTTTTAAAGGAGGTTGAAACAAGGTGCTTATTGAATTTATTTTGTGAAACACAGTGTCACAATGAGCTGTCATAATCATGATATGAGTGAGGATGAGATAGAAATTCATTCTCATGGTGGAAGTGAATCATAATATGAACTCGAGCATATGAGGCTAAGTGGGGTGAGAAAGGGGCTGGTCGGGAAGGCCAAACTAATTCCATGGCAAGTGCAATAGTTACTAGTACTACATATTGCCCCTTTGAGCTTTTGGCAAAGCTTGCTAATTGTCCTTATGTTCCTAAGTCTCCTCTCAAACAATTTGCGATAAGAATAACAAACACATCGGTGACAGGTGGTGGCACGAGGAAATGGAGATGCAACATGTGCAGTATGAATGGTTTGGCAACATTACTAGAGTTAATGCACACTTCCTCTTTATTGGAGGAAAGGTGTGGATCTTTGTAAATTTTTGAAACAAGCTGCAAATATCTATTATAGAGTTGAGATCAATAAACTTTGAGGTGTTTTTGATGACAGTACAGTTCAATGCCTACTACATTGTCTTGTAGGATGCAGGTTCAGGATATTCAGCAATGCTAGAGCCAACGACATGTTTTTTTTTGTACATTGCATTAGAGAGCAGGACCGATGTCAGGACCTTCATCCACTCATAGTGTTGTGGCCAAATCACAAGAGGGTAGGGGGATATGCAAGATGCAAAGTAACTCCATAGCTGAATCGTTCAATGTGACACAACTACCTGGTAGGAACACCAAGACAGAATCTAAACTTGTGCTCGCAAGCCACCAAGCAATTTTCTTACCTCCGAAGCCAACATACTACTATCTCTTCCAACTTGCTTCCACTTATCTCAGATCCGCAGATTTTCACAAGAACTCTTCCAGCTCTTCTTCTCTTCTCCCTGTTCTACCTCTAACACTCTACCCAACCCTCTTTATTTATACAGCTTTGCCACAAGTCAGCATTACAAAAGAAATAAATCACAAAGACAAGTCGGCATCAAGCAACCATTAAATCCACCTAGGAGAATGAACCAATCCAAATTTAGGTCCACACAATCCCCAAAGAGAGATCCAACATAAGTGTCGCGACCCAAATTAAATGCATATGTCGGCTAACAGATCCAACAATCAGAATAAACCCGTTAGTGATCAAGAACACCGAAACCCAAACCACTCGGTGATACAGAACGCAACCAACAACAACCAGTCAGTGAAACAACCGAGCCAACCGAACCCCACTCGATGAAACAACCGATCCAACGGAGAAAACACCACTTGGCAACACCACCGAGCAAACAACAACAGACACCGAAACCCATCGGTGAGACCGAGTCACCAACAACAATCGAGTTAACAACACCCAACTCGGTGAACCCATCGAGCCAAGCAATCACTGAGCCCGAACAAACATCCACCGAGCCAACAACGTCCGAGACCAAGCAACCTTCAACCGAGTACTCCAACCGAGAACTCCATCATTCAACCGAGCTCCAAAGAAACCAAAAATCTGACTGCAACAGATTTGCCAAGAAACTCAGTTGCCCCTGCATCAGATGTGGTACCAAAATTTGATTCCTTTGTGTTAATCTTGAGATTCCTAAGATGAAAATTTGATCATTATATCTATTATAAGATTGATAATGATCGCATTCTCTTTATTGCACTATATGCTTATGATATGCTATTTTGGAAATGGTAAAACTATGATTTCTGATTTGAAGTCTCATCTTTAAGAATTTTTTGAAATGAAAGATTGTGATGTCCCCAATTTTAGCAGGTATTGGCAGTAGTGTTGTCAGCTCATCATTGCGACCCTTGTGAGTTGATGCCTGGTTTTGAGGATCCCTGTTGGCAGACTTGCTATTTTATAGTAAGTCTGGACTTACTATTTTTAGTAAGTCAATTGGTCAGTGTTTATCTTTGACAGGGCAGTATCGACAGTGATCAGAACTTCAGACTGCGCTCAGAGTATGTAGTTCTTTGGCTGGGGACTTACTATTTTTAGTAAGTCTATTTTTGCAATTGCCATTTTTGGCAGTGCAGCGGGTGGCTATGGCAGTCGGTCATCACCAGCAGCGGATGCAGAATTTATCGCATGAATTCATATTTATTAGTTAATTTTTATTAATTAATACTAGTTATTAATTAATAAAGCTAGGTTATTATAATAATACTCTATTATTATAATAACAATTCAGAAGTTGTTAAAAAAAAAGAGTTGTTAACAAATGCTCTTTTGGGAAACTGTGGCTTCTAAAAGTATTATAAATATGGGCTCATTCATGGGGATTGGCGTCGATTGATTATATTATATTTTGTTTGTTTTCTCTGAGAAGTTCTGATTTGTAAATCAAATCCCTTGCTGAGGTATAAGGGTTTGATACTGAATTATGTATTGCAATTTGCTGTTGTTGTAAAGCAAATTGAAAGTGATCTCCACTGTATTCATCTGTATCTAGGAGTTCTTAAGCCTTATTTATGCACATTGAGGGTGCGAAATCATTCTGGAAATTTGTTAAAGATTGCAGAGTTGTGTTCATTGAATTATAAATTCGATTTGAAAGGTTTAGCATTGAATTGGATATCATTGATCCAATGAATGGAGTCAACCATCACCATGGCTGAGAAGAGTTTGTATTGATTCCAGTGGTGACATTATTTACAGAGGCTGCGATTTGAAGCTGCTCATCACGTGGAAGGGTAATTTGCGTGGTGTTATTACATGTCCAAGTCAATCGCATCTAGCCGTGATTACCTTAGCACTCTAGCCGCGTCATCTAAAGCAATCCAAATGGAAGGAGATAGTGGCTGCATACAGCTGTTACAAGCCGCGGCCAACAAGTCTGAGGGTGGGGCACGTGCATTCCTTAAATTTGATTCCAACACATGAGGAAATCTCATCCAAGGTAGTTCGATTCCCATTCTTATGCACATTTGATATTGATGAATGCTTAGGGTGAACAAAACATTGCCAGACAATTTCGGTTCATTGTTTTGTATAAGAAGTTGTGTTTGGAGATATTATCATTGAAATTCAGCTTATTTATAATAAAATTTACAAAACAAGGATACACAGTCTTTAAGAGAAAAGTATTTTGATTTTAAATTGGTGATAAACAAATCTTTATTTGAGTCCCGACAGAGAGCTAGGCGGGCTCATTACAATGGTATCAGAGCGGTTTCCTGCCAGCCTGTAGGGAAATTGGGTTCTTTTATTATTATTATTATTTGGGAATTCAATCATGGCAGATGATAGGAGATTTATTCCCGGTAGGCAGTACTACCGGAGAGGTCAGTCACCCCCACCAAATGAAGATGCAGATATTCAGTTTGGCACAGTACTTGGTGGTGATAATAGTTCAGGTGGTTTAGCAGGTCCTGCACGACCCGCAGCTGCTACTGAAGCAGATATAGATAGAGAGGCAAGGGAAACCTTCAGGAACCTAGCTGCAGGCCAGCATCATGTAGCTAATGTATTACATGAGCTTTCTGAAACATTGAGACGGATCGTAATCCCGAGGGATCAGAGTAGGGAGAGGTCACGTGATGCTTCTGTCACATCACATAGATCGCGGATTGATGATAGGCACAGGGATTATGAGCATAGAGCCCAAAGAGATGACATAGCAGATACGGCAGGTGACAGGGGAGTTCAGTTCAGACCCCAAGGGCCCAGATTTATGAGACCAGAGACTGATGCAGCCTGTGCTGATGCTGAGAGTGTCCCTTTTGTTGATGATATAGTCACTCACTATGCTAAATGGGATGCCCTTCCTCCAGCCCTGAAGCAAAATTTGAACTTTGACAGATATTTGACACAGAAAAGGGAGCATTTGAGGGGAAGACCGGCACAAGATAGACAGAGGATGGGGCAGAATACTTTAAGACAGGTGGCTAGCAAGATGATGCTAGCACATTTTGATGGCAGCAGTAGGGTCACTGTTAGAGCTTGGATCCACAAGCTCGACACCTACCTCGCCTTGCGTCCGATGACTGAGGAGCACACCATTAGATTTGCAGTTTTGCATTTAGATGGGATTGCACATGACTAGTGGTACCATGGATTGAGATCGCTACATCCTGACCAGATTATTGACTATCAGGAGTTTGTAGACAGGCTGATCGAGCGCTTCAATAGAAAAGACCCAGAGGTTTATTTCAAAGAATTGGCTCAGTTGCGGTAGACAACTAGTCTAGAGGGCTTCATCAGTGAGTTTCAGCGCATATCCGTCATGGTGTATGATATATCAGTGCGGAGGAGAGTGATGTTATTTTTGGAGGGGTTAGCAGAGCCACTCCGTGGATGGGTTAAGTCTTTGGACCCACCCACTTTATAGGAGGCGACGAAGAAGGCCCGGGATCTTGAGGCATCATCTCGAAGCAAGGGTGCCCCGAAGTCATTTGGTTCTCCACTTGTTGATGAGGAGTCCCCACCAGTTGTTGAGGACAAGGGCAAGTCAACAGGAAGATTTGATGATGTTTCCAGAGAGGACTTGAGGAGGAGACAACTTTGCTTTTCGTGCAAGGGGCCTTTCTCTAAAGGACATACTTGTGCTCTGAGGCCAAAGGGGGCAGTGAACCGCGGCATATGGGTTTACACAGATGAGATTGAGGAGTCACCGCAACAACATGAGGATGAGGGCAATGATGATCCCTACTGGGGATCGAGTCTATATTGTGTTGAGTGTTTACAGCCTCATTTTTGACTCACATGTTCGGGATTTACATCAGGTGCAGAGATGGTCTATGCCTAAGATGGATTGGTTTTAGGATGACGGGGGAGAGTCAGTGAAGCCTGGTATGTTGAATTCTCCAGTTGAGTCATCGCCTGGTAATGTCTAGATCTCCACTTCATCAGCGCAGACACTTGGGGTTACGATACAAGTTATGTTATTGTTGCTGCTGATGTCATGGGTTTACAGTTGGTCCCGAGATAACAGGGATATCACGTGTTTCTTATGGGATCTTGGTGGAGGTTTTAGTGAGATACTCGATTGCTTGAGGACAAGCAATTTTGGGGAGGGAGGACTGTGATGTCCCCAATTTCAGCAGGTATTGGCAGTGGCGTTGTCAACTCATCATTGCAACCCTTGTGAGTTGATGCCTAGTGTTCAGGGTCCCTGGTGGTAGACTTGCTATTTTTTAGTAAGTCTGGAGTTACTATTTTTAGTAAGTCTGTTGGTCAGTGTTTATCTCTGACAGGGCAGTATCGACAGTGATCAGAACTTCAGACTGTGCTCAGAGTATGCAGTTCTTTGACTGGGGACTTACTATTTTTAGTAACTCTATTTTTGGCAATTGCCATTTTTGGCAGTGCAGCGGGTGGCTATGGCAGTCATTTATCACTAGCAGCAGATGCGGGATTTATCGCATGAGTTCATATTTATTAATTAATACTAGTTATTAATTAATAAAGCCACGTTATTATAATAATACTCTATTATTATAATAACAATTTAGAAGTTTAAAAAAGAGAGTTGTTAACTAATGCTCTTTTGGGAAACTGTGGCTTCAAAAAGTATTATAAATATGGGCTCATTCATGGGGATTGGCATCGATTGATTATATTATACTTTGTTTGTTTTCTCTAAGGAGAAGTTATGATTTGTAAATCAAATCCCTTGCTGAGGTATAAGGGTTTGATATTGAATTATGTATTGCAATTTGCTGCTGTTGTAAAGCAAATTGAAATTGATCTCCACTGTATTTATCTGTATCTAGGAGTTCTGAAGCCTTATTTATGCACACTGAGGGTGCGAAATCATTCTGGAAATTTGTTAAAGATTGCAGAGTTGTGTTCATCGAATCATAAATTCGATTTGAAAGGTTTAGCACTGAATTGGATATCGTTGATCCAATGAATAGAGTCAACCATCACCACGGCTGAGAAGAGTTTGTATTGATTCCAGTGGTGACATTATTTACAGAGGCTGCGATTTAAAATCTGAAGCTGCTTATCGCGTGGAAGGGTAATTGGCGTGGTGTTATTACATGTCCAAGTCAACTGCGTCTAGCTGTGATTACCTTAGCACTCTAGCCGTGTCATCTAAAGCAATCCAAACACAAGGAGTTAGTGGCTGCATACAGCTGTTATAAGTCGCGGCTAGCAAGTCTGGGGGTGGGGCACGTGCATTCCTCAAATCTGATTCCAGCACGTGAGGAAATCTCATCCAAGGTAGTTCGATACCCATTCTTATGCACATTTGATATTGATGAATGCTTAGGGTGAACAAAACATTGCCAGACAATTTCGGTTCATTGTTTTGTATAAGAAGTTGTGTTTGGAAATATTATCATTGAAATTCAGCTTATTTATAATAAAATTTACAAAACAAGGATACACAGTCTTTAAGAGAAAAGTATTTTGATTTTAAATTGGTGATAAACAAATCTTTATTTGAGTCTCGACAAAGAGCCAGGCAGGCTCATTACAAAGATCTAGGTGTAGCTAGGTAAATTGTGGGAATGAAGGTCAAAAGAGACAAATCTAGTACAAAGCTTTTATTAAGATAGAGTAATTATATCAACTTGGCGTTGGAGAGATTTAGCGAGTCAGCTTGTATATCCTTGGTTCTTGTTTTGCAAGGGTTGAATCTACCTATGGAGGATTGTCCAAATTCTCCTATTGAAATGGAGGACGCGAGCAAAGCACCTTATGCGAATGCTATTGGTACTTTGATGTATATTATGGTTTTTACTGGGCCAAACTTTGCCAAGTAGTGGGAGTCCTGAGGCGATTTATGGTTAGTGCTGGATGAGTACATTGGGATGCTGTTAAGAGAATGTTTAGATATTTGACAGGACTTCTAAGTATTCCGTGTGTTTTCATGGTGGTTATCCTACAAGATTTCAACATTCAATTTGTATAAATGGATGTGGATTCAAATTGGGTAGGTGACGTGAAGGTAATAAATCCACTTGTGGATATGTGTCCATGATGTTTGGTGGTACTATTAGTTAAATGAATAATCAGCAAGGTCTAGTCCACTTTGTCCATAAGTGAAGTAGAATACATGGAAGCTACTTATACTTTTAAGGAAGCCATTTAACTTTAGTGTTTATGTTCTGATTTTGGGCTTGATACATGGATGTTTGCTATATGTTGTGATAGTCAAAGTGTCATATGTTTGGCAAAGAACCCTACCCTCCATGCTAGAATGAAGCATATTGATGCTCACATTTTGTATGTGACATGGAGAAAGATGGAAAGGTGAAGCTAAAGAAAGTTGACACTTCGGAAAATGTTGCAGATTCCTTATCAAATCTTGGGAGCACAAAGAAGTTCAGGTGGTGTTCAAAGTCAATGGACCTCACAAACCCTCGAATTCGATTTCCTATTGTCTGTTGAAAGGTCTTCGACAAGCAGGAGAATGTTTGTATTATGGTGTCTCAACCTTTGTGAGTCTTAAAATTAATTATTGATTTAGTGGTTTGATTATTTAACAGCTTATGTTTAATGTTTAATGTTCATTTAGTGAGGTCATTTTGTGGGATCTACTTTGGTGAGGTGGCAACCTACATGGCAACTGACTAGGATGACATGCATCCTGGTGGAAATAGGCATCCCACTTGGTGGACCATAGAGTGAATCTAAATGGGGGGCTTTGTCATAAGCTGTAAGACAATTATGACTAATTTTGACAAGTTTGTGAAAGGACAGATTATGGTGTAAGAGTTCAAAATGGAAAGAATAAATGACATGTGCACCCCATTTGATGTAGGTTCATGCAAGGTGTTTGCATTCATGCACGCACATTGCATGTCTAGGAGGTGTTTGGCATGAATTGACATGCAGGGGGGCATTTGGCATCCACTTTATGAAGTTTTTAAAAACTATAAATATCTGCATTGAGATGGAGTTGTTGAGATGCCTGTTCATTGCAGGTATTGTTATGACATTGGAATTATTCCAAACTAAAGCATTGACATCACTCTTGAGAAAAGCTTGCTTTGTTAGTGTTTAGAATCAGATTTGTTTACTGTAACACATTGCGCAAGCTTTTGGAGTGTTGGGTTCCTGACCCCAAAGGGGTTTTCCCCACGTAAATGTTGAGTTGTGGGCTTGTATCTGTGGTGATATTTTTTATTTTTTAGCTTTCTTGAAATGTGCATCTCAAACTGTAACTCTTAAGGATTTGAAGTTTTAACAATTTGTACAACTTTTCATATTATATCAGTGTAGGAAGCCGATTCCTCTTATCTTGCTTCCGTTGAATAAGTAGGATTGTCATAATATATGGTTGACTAAATTTATATTCTATGTCAAAGTTGTATGTTACATTTCATGTTGGGTGTTTCTTTGTTTTATAGTGCCTAAGAATAAACAAAGGAATAATTTGTTTGTCTATTGGTTTATGTACAATTGTGTACAAAACACTCCAACTTGCAAAGCTGTATCTTAGAAGTTTTAAAGCCCTTATCATTTAGATATGTTGATTGAATTTTCAATACGCATAAAACAGAAATTGATGCACAGGGAAAATTTACAACCATCAACGGATATGTTTTTTCATAGAAATAATTTTGTAATTTCAGGCTGACTAGACACAGTTATTACTCTAAATTACCGGTTTTGGCAATTGGAGCCTGGATGCGGGTCTGGGTTTGAGCCCGGTCTGCATAGGAGTTCGCTGTTCCAGGCAATAGAGGTGAGTGGTCAGCAACCATGTGAGTGGTCAGCAGTTTGTCACGTCAAAGGAGTAGTTGCAGATGGAATTCCCTGGACTGCAATCAGCCTCCACGACTACAGATAGACAAAGACCCCAATGTTTTTAACTTTAAAGTTTATTAATAATATATTAAAGTGAGTATTCGGTTTATTAATACATATTATATGTATATATGTATATATATGTATGTAGATGTATTAATAGAATTTTTACATTGTTTTTGTATTAACAAACCCAAACGGCAAAACCCCATTTCAAAATTTTGATGTACTGTCAAACCAGGGTTATTTATTGCTTGGCTAATAAAAATCAAAATGACTGATTACAATATGTACAAGTGAGACATTTGAGCTACATCCAAATTTTCTTTTAATTTTGTGGATGACCTGTGAAATAAAAAATCCTTACATCCTATGTTGCACAATGAACTACTGGAAACCTCTTCTATTTAGTGAAGGAATTATGTTTGTATTTTTGACAGTTTAGTTGATATCTGGCTCGAGTTGGAGAAAACTGATTCATGAATATTTATTCACCATTAGGAGTTATGTTATCAACATTTCAGAAGCTCGCATTCTAAGTTATATAGATTTCAGAGAGCATCGTTATAATCAGTAGTAAAACCACAATTAACAAGTCATTTTCAATTTTTCTCTGCTGATATAAGTCTTGTCATTTTATTCGCTTCTTTTATTTAATATGTGTTACTTTGGCAGGCAGAAACAACAGTTATTAACCAGTGCACACAACTGCTTTCTCCTTCAGCTGATCCTACTTATGTTCTCACATACATTAACCACAGTTTTCCTCAACATCGACAATATCTTTGTGCTGGAGCCTGGATTATTATGGATGGACGCCCAGAGACCATTAACACTGCAAACCTTGTAAGCTGATTGAGTTTTTCTTAAGATTTTCATTTTGCATTTTGGTTACAACTTGACATTCTTAGCACTTGTGGTAATTGGTAAATCTGTCATTACCAATTTACCAATGCTATAACATTGACTCTAGTCTTTGGCTTATAGGGGCGAGTTTTGAAGGAACTATCTCCAGAAGAAGTTACATCCAACATATATACAATGGTGGATGTCCTCCTCCATTACATACAGCTGCAACTACAACGTGGCTATACTTTACAGGCATTGTATCATTGTTTTTTCCAGAATAATTTTACCTTCATAGATTTTTAATTATTACTATGCAATAGAATTTTTTCCTTCTTTGTATGGGATAAGCAAGTGCTATTTTTACATTTGGCACTTCATGAATTAATGTTGATTATGGATTTTTAAAACCGTTTTCAGGAACTGCTGTTAAAATCTAGTGCAAGTTTGGCTTTTTTCATGTGGACTCATGAACTATTGCCAGTGGATATTGTACTTTTGGCTCTAATTGATAGAGATGATGATCCCCATGCCTTGCGTATTGTGGTATGTATTGGAAAATTGTGCATCTGCTGCACTGCCTACTTATGAATTTTGCATAAATAATTTGCAATGTCATGTGGATGCATTAGATTGAAAGCTACAAAAATTACCAAACATAAAATGAACCAAATATCTAATTTCTAGATTCAATATGAAGATCAACACTAAATGGAACTTAACGTCATTCTGTTTGGTCTTTTGGAAAATGTATTGCATCATAAATACAACTTTCATTGTTGTTTATCTTATATCTCTTATGTCAACGGTTCAATTAATAATTATAGTCTCCAAGGATGTTGTTGTTGTTACAAGTCTATTGCAAGTTTCTTGTAGGACCTCTGAATTTCCTCTTTGTCAATATCTTTTTTTTATTTCAAAAATGTTCGAGAAATATACAGACTTGGAACAATGTTAGGAACTAGAAAGATCTGTGGGTGTTAGTGAGAGGGTTTGCATTAGTGATCCATAACTCGTTGCGGGTTGTGCAAGTTTTGACAACCCGCGGGCCGAGTAGAGCTGGACGGGTTTTCATGACCCGCTTGCATGACCCACCGAGTCACAGGCCATGACGAGCATGGCTCGTAGAGCCAACAGGTCATGCCGTGACCCGATGGGTCCGTGGGCTATGACTCGGCCTGTGGCAGTCGCGACTGCTCAATAAAAAAAGAAACCAAACGAGAAGAAAAAAGTTAGTCTTAACTAAGGAGAACCATGAGTGGGTTGACTAGGCAGATAGAGAGGCTGAGGCTATGGCTATGGCTATGACAGAGGCGGAGGATAGAGCACGATCAGCTTCCCGTGCAACTGATGTTGATCAGAGTGGCACCTCACAGGCAGAGATTATGGCTTGTCAGTCATGCAGGACCTACCTCAGACGCATTTGTAGGAGGCAGACAGACTACTCAGAGGTTGAAGCTGAGCTAGAACCTGAGCCATAGACCTGTTTTTGTTTACAACTTTACACATATGTTTGGGAACATTTGATGTCATGGATTTTATATACATTTGAAAATATTTATTATTCTGCATATCCATGTTTTCTATTTCCTTCAGCGACAATTTACGTTTGTACTTATGTGATGGATGTATGTTTATGTATGTGATCAAATTAGCTTCTATTTGATGATGTTATAGCCACTATTTAACGATTTAAAACTTGTTTCATGCACCCATTATTGAAGAAAGCTTAAAGACACTATAACCTCATCAAATAGAAGCTAATTTGATCACATACATAAACATTCATCCATCACATAAGTACAAACGTAAATTGTAGCTGAAGGAAATAGAAAACATAGATATGCAGAGTTATAAATATTGTCAAATGTATATAAAATCCCTAAAATCCGTGACATCAAATGTTCCCAAACATATGTGTAAACAAAAACAAGTGTATGGCTCAGGCTCTAGTTTAGTCTCAGCCTCAGATTAGTTTTTCTTCCTCCTACAAATGCATCTAAGGTAGGTCCTTAATGACTGACAAGCCATAGTCTCTGCCTGTGAGGTGCCGCTTTGATCAACATCAATTGCACGGGCAGCTGATCGTGCTCTATCCTCCTCCTCTGCCATTGCCACAGCCTTAGCCTTTTTGTTTGCCTGGTCAACCCACTCATGGTCCTCCTCAATGAAGACAAGATTAGTAGACTCAGTGAGCCACTCGGACTCTGGATTGATCTCTGCTAGAGTGATCGGCGAGGAGTCAGTGTCCAAAATCGGTTTGGTCCTAAGACGGAGGTTGTAATGGACGAAGACAAGATCATTCAACCTCTCCACAGACAATCTATTACGCCTCCTCGAGTGAATGTGCTTGAATATGGACCAATTGTGCTCACATCGAGAAGTGCTGCATGGCTGCCTCAAAATACAGATGGCAAGTTTTTGAAGGTTTGGGGTTGAAGGCCCAAACATTTGCCACCATCTATCTGAATTTGAAATAAGGAAAAGAAAAAAAAATCAGTCTCATTTGCAACTTTAAGGATAGATTATAAAATCAAAATGCATAAGCCATAAACTTAAGAATCTTAAGTTTAACTGTTAACATATATTTCTACCTGGTTGCAATGTTGTCCTAGCGTGTTTGCACATCTTGCTTGCGAAAATCACCCCTTGTTCATTATTATATGCATCTATGTCTTGCACTATAGATGTGCTAGACATCTTTTGCATCACTGAATATAGGCCACCAAGAACCTCCTCATCCGCCTTGAAGTTATCAAGGAAACAAAATGAAGGATTGAGGAAATAAGTTGTTGCATTGATGGGCCTGTGAAGCTGGTTTTGCCATCTCCTATCAATGATCTCCTAAATGGGGCCATAGTTATCCTCAACTCCTGCATACCTGGATCTAACCGCCTCCTTGGCCCTATCCATGCCCTCATATATGTAGACCATAGAGGGCTTCTCCCCATCAATAACTTGTAGGAGAACTACGAGGGGCTCAGTGACTTGCATATAATGTTAAAAAAATAGTTAAGTCACAAGTGTGCATAAAAAATTTAAAACAAGAAAAACTACAAAGTTGCATACAAAACAAAAATATATTTACCTACATGATCTCTGCACAAGGGGTCCAAAAACCTGGCTCATCAAAAAAACAATCTGCCACATCCATCCCTGCAGTGGTTGTAGCATAGGATGAAGCAGTCCACTCCTCTCCAACAAACATGCGTCTCAAAGCTACTTTTGATTTCAACAAGGGTTTTAGTGTGAGGAAATTTGAGGCAAATCTCGTGCTACCAGGACGAGCCAACTCCTTTTGCCCCGTGTATTGCCTCATCATGCTAAGGACCAATGCATGATTGTAGATAAACTTGCAAATGTTTTTGGCCTTATCAACACATGATTGCCCCATTCAAGCTTGCCAATATACTCTAACATGAGGTCAAGGCAATGGGCTGCACATGGAGACCAAAAAAATTTCGGGTGCCTCTCCATCAAAAGTTTACTTGCAGCAATTTTAAATTAATTAGAAATTTAGATTTGTTAAGAAAATTTTAAATAAATTCATAGATAACTCTCCATCAAAACTTCAAAAGTTAAAAGTTTACCTGCAGCAACATAACTTTTTGCATTATCTGTCACCACTTGCACCACATTTTCTTCCCCCCCCCCCCCCCCCCTTATGTATAACTTCCTCAATAACCTGAGGAAGCATCAACAAACTTCAAGAACATGGTGTATCTTGTGTGATGTCCCCGTTTTAGTAGGTGTTTGTGGACATGATTGTTAGCCCATCATTGTGACCCTCGTGGGCTAATGACTGGATTTGGGGGTCTCTGGTTGAGAACTTACTATTTATAGTAAGTCCTTTCTTGTCAGTTTCCATTTGTGGCAGGGTGTCCGAGTAGTTGACTTGTCAGAGCAGAGCAGTTGGTTTGGCTTGGGTTCATTATTTTATTAGTAAATTAAGCATGGCTTAGTAAATTATATCACGGAGCTTATTTAATATGTCAAGTCATTAAAATATTAATGTTGATTATTTTGACTTTGGTTTGGACATAATAAGTGAATGAAAGCTTATATTTGAATGTTATAAATTTGAATATTCAAATTTCTAAGTTTGAAGCTTGGAGTTTTAAGTTATTAAAAATGTCATCTTGAAGCTCATCATGTCGAGCCTTCTTGAAGAAGATTCAGTCTCATTATATGGAGGTTTCGAAAGTCTTCTTGTTATATTTTGAACACTTATGATATTTTTCCTATGAATTGTGAAGACAAGGGTTTTTGAGATTTCGTTGATTGAATTGTTAATTCAACTCAGTTTCTTTGCCACTTTGAATTGGAACGAAAGTTCCAGTGAATTGTGAGTAGCTACAAGTGTGTTGCTGTTTTATTTAAAGGGATTTAGTAAACGCCATTGATAGGGGTCAGAAGTTTGAGGTTGGATGCCATTGCTTGAGGATTAGTTCACGTTTCTTGCTGGACGTGGATATCGTATGAGCTGCATTCAATCTTTATCAGCCGCCAATAACCCTGCGCTAGCTGTAACCAGCTATGGAAATGCGAATAAGGTAGATGGTGATTGCTGTCTATGTTTCACTACGCTGCTAGGATATTGTTATTTAAAATACTTATATGGTTTCAATTTTCGGAAGTCATACAGGCATATTGAATTGGATGTGATTTATGATTGGCAACGAAAGTGATTTCATTTGTTTCAGCTATTTGAGATTCCTTATCTTGTTTTCGAAAACACAAAGAAAATATAAATATATTAGCAAAACTCCAAAACATTACAAATCCAAAATACAATTGTTGTTTGCAGTTGCATTTTAGTGACAAAACCAGTCATGATCATTACAGTGGTATCAGAGCGGTTTTCTGCCAGCCTGCAGGGGTTTGAGCTTAATTAATGGAAGGTGACAGATATATTCCAGGCTATCATTACACTCGCAGAGGTAGAAATTCTCTACCACCTGGTGATCAGAAACAAGGAAATATGGGAGAGAGAAGCTAGGACAGTGTTTAGGAATATTGCACATAGCCAGCAGGAATTGGCAGCTGGCCAGTAGCAGATAGCAAATGTCTTACATAACTTTTCCGATACTCTTCAGTGCATTTCATTGCCTTGGGATCAGGGTAGGGATAGAGATACTAGAAGTATCTCAGCAAGTTCTCACAGGTCATGTTGATTTGATAGGTACATAGGACAGGCCTCTACGTCCTACTTTCTTGAGACCTGAGATTGATGTTGTTAGTATTGAGGAGGTATCATTTCCTGATGATATATTAGCTCTACATACTGAGTGGGATGCTTTACCATATGAAGTAAAGCAACATTTGAATTTTGACAGATTCAAAACTTAGAAAAGGGAATGTTCCAAGGGTAGAACAGATGGGAGACAGAGGCATGTGAACCATGATTTAAAGCAAGCAACTAGCGAACTGACCTTGACACACTTTGATGGGAGCGGGAAGATGACAGCTAGAGCTTGAATTCACAAGCTTGACTCTTATTTGACTTTACGTCCTATGTCTGAATAGGACACCATCATGTTTGTTGTTTTGCATTTAGATGGTATAGCCCATGACTGGTGGTACCATGGGTTAGTCTCCTCACATCATGATCAGAGTATATCCTACCAGGAATTTGTAGATGGACTGGTATAGAGGTTTGATAGGAAGGACCCAGAGTCCAATTTTCGTGAGCTGGCACAGCTCAAACAGACAGGCAGTTTGGAGACTTTTATCAATGAGTTCCAGAAGGTTTTAGTGTTGGTGTACGACATTTTGTTAAGGAGGCGTGTTATGTTGTTTGTAGAGGGGTTAGTTGATCCTCTCAAGGGTTGGGTTAAGTCTTTTGACCCTCCTTCCTTGCAGGCAGACATGAAGAAAGCAAGGGATTTGGAGTTTTCAGCTCCATGTACTAGATTCCCTCCTAAACCATCTAATCCTCCATATGACAATAGGGCTGCTCCAAAAAGAGATGAAGGATCAGGTTTCAAGAAACCTGTGACGGGTCCCTTAGATCAAGAAACACTTAATGATCTAAGAAGGAAGAGATTATGTTTTTATTCTAGGGGCCCACATGACGAAAAACATAAATGTCCATTGAAGCCCAAGGCTAGAAATAGGCTTATGGAGTGGTATTATGAGGGTGAGCATAGTTCTGATTTTGAGGGGCAGCAAACTGATCATGAAGAAGAGAGCTATGAAGAAGCAGTTAATAGTGAAAAGGTGGATGAGGATTCCCACCTCAAGGTTGTATACCTCTCTAGCATGAAGAAAGAAGGTTCTTTCAGAATGCGGGGCCTTTTAGCAGGGCAGCGTGTCATTGCTTTGTTGGACATAGGTGCCACCCATAATTTTATAGATTCTTGGTTGGTTTCTAGGAGAGGCCTACTGACTGAAGAACTGACTGAAGAATTTGAAGACATTCGTGTTAAGGTGGCTGATGGTTACACACTTAAGTGTGACAGGATGATTCCCGATCTTCCCATGAAGCTAAACAATTATGAATTTGAAACTGATTTTTATGTGGTTGACATGGGATGTACGGATTTGGTTTTGGGCATGAGTTGGTTGCATTCCATAGAGGCTTTTTATCTCAGCCTTAAGGATATGGAAATGAAATTTGAAATAAATGGTAAGAAGCAAATACTTAAGGCAATCAAAGAGGAAAATCTGAGAACTATTTCACTTAGACGTATGCAGCGTCTCATTAGCCATGATGCAGTTGAGTGGGCAGTAGAGTGCAAGATATTACCCACACTTGATGAGTTAGGGAAATCAGCTTATCAACCTGACATACAGGAGCTCAGGACCAAACAATCCAAAGTGTTTAGTTACTTACCACATGGAAGGCCACCTGACAGAGGGATTGAGCACATTATTGAGTTAGAGGAGGGCACCACTAAACCCGTCATGATTACTCCTTTCCGACACCCTAAGCGCCTGAAAGATTGACTTGAGGTCTGGATATCATCAGATCAGAGTTCGGGAAGACATAGAGAAGCAAGCCTTCAGATGTCATTATGGACATTTTGAGTTCTTAGTGATGCCTTTTGGGTTGACTAATGCTCCAGCTACCTTTCAGTCCACTATGAACAGGGTCTTCCACAGTCAGTTGAGGAGGTTTGTTCTGGTCTTCTTCGATGATATACTAGTACATAGCAAGACATGGGATGACCATCTTGCTCATTTGGATACAGTATTGGATATTCTGGATAGGGCTTCCTTGTATGCAAAAGAGTCCAAGTGTGCTTTGGGAATGACTGAGTTGCTGTACCTTGGTCACATTATCAGTGCTGAGGGAGTGCGCATGGACCCTGATAAAGTTCGTGCTATTTTAGATTGGCCTACTCCAGGGAGCTTGACTCAGCTCAGAGGTTTCATTGGTTTGTGTGCTTTTTATCGCAGATTTGTTGCGGGGTTCTTGCGAAATGCAACTCCTTTGACTGATTTGACCCGTAAGGGTGCTTTTGAGTGGACCTCTTAGGCACAGGAGTGTTTTGAGAAGTTTAAGTTGATCATAACATTATGCCCGGTTCTAGCGATGCCAAATTTCTCTAAACCATTTGATTTGCATTGTGATGCTTCTGGTGAGGGCATTGGTGCAGTACTTTCCCAGGATCACCATCCCATTGTTTCTGAGAGTAGGAAGCTCAGGGGTCCTGAGAGAGCTTTTAGTGTTTATGACAAGGAGATGTTAGCCATAATGCATGCTTTGGCTAAGTTCAGGCAGTACCTGGTTGGTAGTAAGTTTTGCATAAAAACTGATCATAATAGCCTGAAGTATTTCCTTGGACAACGTGATGTCAATGAGAGACGACAGAAATGGGTCAGCAAACTTTAGTCATATGATTTTGATCTCTTATATCAAGGGCACGCAGAATGTTGTTGCTATGCACTTTCACAGAGGCCTCATTTATGTGCTTTGACCGAGATATCTGAGGATTGGAGGCATTTGATCATTGCTGATTATGCTAGAGATCAGTGGATAGCTGATTTATTGATGGGACCATTCAAGACAGCTGGTATACTCTTGTAAATGAGTTGATCATTTACAAGGAGAGGGTATTTTTGGTTCCAGGATTGAGTGTTAGATTAGTGGTGTTGAGAGCTTTCTATGATTCTCCCTTAGCTAGACACCCCGAGTTCTTCATAACCTATAGGCAGGTACGGGAGAGATTTACTTGTAAAGGCCTGAAGTATGATGTGCAGTATTATGTCAGAGTGTGTTCAGTTTGCCAATAGAACAAGCAGGCGCACACATATCCAGCTGGGTTACCGCAGCCACTTCCCATTCCTGAGTGGAAGTGGGAATGCATTTCTATGGACTTCATTGTGGGTTTTCCTATAGCCCAAGAGGGGGTAGAGATTGTATTTTTGTGGTGGTTGATCGTCTTGCGAAATATGCTCACTCTTTCCCGATCACTACTACTTTTTCAATGGCCCAGGTTGCAGATTTATTATTCCATGAGGTGTTTAGATTGCATGGTTTACCCCGGAATATAGTGAGACTGTAATATCACTGTCATTAAATAAATAATAATTGTATTTGGGTTCCGATTGATTTAGTTTATCTCGGGCCCATCTTTTATTTTAGTGTAGGTGTAGTTGTTGCTGTGTTGGCTTTATTTGTGCACATCGGGAGTTGTCCGACGGGTATTTATGACCGGCGTGTAGGATTTATTTCTCATGTTGAGTTTTGATATTTTATTTGTAATTGTGAATTCCTGTTGGAGTTCTGATGTCTGCCATTTCGGAGGTGAAAGACCCTCCCTATTTGGTATTTTCAGTTCGGTGGGATTCAACTCTCACCCTACTCTACCTGTTCTCTGGTTTCGATCTGGCAAATCTGAAGCGTTATCAATTATTATTATTATTTCCTTTTGCAAGTACTTGTTCCAGATTGGTATTGAGCACTAATTTCATTACGGAGTATATTAATTCAATATGACAAAAGAAGGATAAACAGATCTATGTGTGTCAAGTTTGGAGGCAACACTGTGCTGACCGTACGGACATCGTATGGCCCACAACCCACACCGTACGACCCAAACAACCATGCTGTATGACCCAACAAATATACTATACGACCAACAAATCACATCGTACGAACTCCAGTCCTACTGTACGACCCACAACTATACCATACGACCCCAAACACTTTCAAGTGTACGTCCTAGGAGTCATCCGAGGGAAGATTTCAGAACCTGGACTTTACAGTGGTTATCAGAGTTGGTGATCTTGCCAGCCTGTTTGGTAGTGAATGCAGAAAGAGTTTTGGGTATACACTAGAAGGAGGTACTGTTCTCTCGACAGAATGGGGGAGCCACAGGATCCAGCTGCTGCAGCTATGGAATTATTGAGGGAGTTAACCAGAAGTCAGGCTCAACTAAATGAAACCATGATCAGAGGGCAAGAACGACAATGACTTATGGAAGAGACTTTGTAGAAATTAATTGAAGGAAGAACGAATGGGGAACAAAATTGACATGGCGGCGATAACTCAGTCACAGGGAGAGAAAACTCTCATACATGCCCTCGTACGTCCTAGGACTCATCTGAGGGAAAATTTCAAAACCGGGAGATTACAGTGGTATCATAGCTGGTGATCAGGCTAGCCTGTTGGGTAGTGAATGCAGAAAGAGTTTCGCGTATACGCCAGAAGGAGGTACCGTTCTTTCGACATAATGGGGGAACCATAGGATACAACTACTGCAGTTATGGAATTATTGAGGGAGTTAACCAGAAGTTAGGCTCAACTCAATGGAACCATGATCAGAGGGCAAGAACGACAATGACTTATGGAAGAGACTTTGCAGAAATTAATTGAAGGAAGGACGAATGGGGAACAAAATGGACATGGTGGCGATAACGCAGTAACAGGGAGAGCAAACTCTCATACACGCCCTCGACCGTCTATGCTGACGTTTCCGCCAAGAAATGAAGTATCTCAAAAGGAACTAGAGCCCACCTTCGAGGAAATACAGGATCAACTGATGCAGGATTGGAGGAATGCGAATCTCAAGGGGAATCTGTCCTTCATAGATTATGTTGAACTGCGAATGAGATATACCCAAGAGGCAGTGGTCGCAGCTATTACAACAATGGTCTTCAACGAAAGATAGGCAAGGTAAATCTATCATCTTTTGAGGGAGCCAGATCAACAACTGTGCAGGCATGGGTACAAAAGACGGACACATACTTTCAGTTTAACCCAATGCCGGAGGAGGCAATCAAGTTTGTAGCACTCCACCTGGAAAGGATTGCACACGAATGGTGGCATCATGGTATCGTGACCCTCGATCATGATCAAATAACGTCATACGCCGAGTTCACGGAGAGGTTGATAGACCGCTTTGACGAGAAAGATCCAGAACTTAATTTCAAAGAGCTCGCTCAATTGAAGCAGTCTGGGTTAGTTGACCACTACATTGCTGAATTCCAGAGGCTATCCGTGCTGGTGATAGATTTCTCAGAAAGGCGCTTGATTGTGTTGTTCGTGGATGGACTGATGGAACCTCTCAAAGGTTGGGTAAAAGGATTCAACCCCAGCACGCTCACAGAAGCAATATAAAAGGCACGCGATATGGTGACTTCTTCCTCTTCCTTTAGGAATTATTCACACCCCAAACCACCACTTGGTCCTAAGGAAAGAGACAACAAACCCCCACCGAAGAAGCCATTGTTGGATGTGGCTAGCAAATAGGATCTAAGAAGAAGGAAACTCTGTTTCAACTGCAAGGAGCTGTGGTAACCGAGGCACCGATGTCTGGGCAAAGGAAAGATCCACTACATTGAGGTGATGTCTGAAGGAGAAGAAGACCAGGAAGAACCCGAAGCCGAAGGGGACAGACAACAAGATTCTGACCGCGTGGAGATGATTGCCACACTAGTTTAGAGGGGAGGTGCCATTGTGGCACTTGCTGGCACCCCAAGGTGTACGGTGTTCCGAGTACAGGGTACCCTCCAAGGACAACGGGTTGTGGTAATGCTCAACAGTGGAGCCACACTCAACTTTATTAATTCATCACTGGTCAGTAGAAGAGATCTGCTTACGGAGGCACATCAAGGGTTTGAAGTCAAGGTGGCAGGAGCAAACCTCTTGTCATGTAACCATTTGGTTCCACAACTGAGCATCACCATGGGGAACCACACAGTAACAGACGATTTCTTCGTGGTAGATTTGATTGACATGGAGGTTATATATGGCATTCAGTGGATGGAGACTCTGGATGAATACACACGGAGTTTCAAGAGAATGGAGTTCTCTTTCGAGGTAGATGGAAAGGTGGTACTGAGGGGGATGTCTAACGGCGGTGGTGGAACCCAAAT
This sequence comes from Thuja plicata, assembly GCA_018584345.1. NCBI lineage: Eukaryota > Viridiplantae > Streptophyta > Pinopsida > Cupressales > Cupressaceae > Thuja > Thuja plicata. The sequence continues at coordinate 815,781 of MU226133.1, forward strand.
TTAAAGGTCAATTTGCACATCTGAAATAGCTCAGGGAAGTATTTTTATGCCTATATCAATGAGATTTATTTGTTTCATATTGTTGTTTACCCTAACATTCTTAGTCTTATTTTTCAAACTCATATTTTTAGCCATTGCATATGTTATCGCGGTCTCTTTGTTATTTTATATTATTATGCAGATCTGTCCGGCGATTAAACTTCACCAAAGATCTATGGTTGGCGCAATCCCTTAATCAAAAGTTGAACAATCTTTACCCATCAAGGCATCACGCATTGTTGACACGTATCCGCTGAGATCTCGCTTGAGTGGGGTCGCAGAAATTAAGCATCGAGCAGATTAGACTTCATTCGACGGTCGGTGTGTTTTTGCAAATAGAAGATGCACGTTATCTATTCTTCAAGGGATCATGCCTGATCGCCACGTGTTCTGGACCCACAAGTCATGAACAATAACGAAGGAAGATCGACGGTTAAACCTCGACGATGATCCACGGTGGGCGTAATGCCTCTAAGTGAAGATGCAGGTTAATTATCCTGTAAGGCATCACGCTTGATCGACATGTGTCATGGGCCCGCAGATGTTCTAAGCAATGAGACAACATGGGTAACAGCTGGCAGTACCAGATTGGTCGAGCAAATTGACAACAATGCACATCATTTCTGAAGTCACTTACAGTGCGTGCTACTAAAGCCTTTTCCTTTTAGCACGTGGGCTTGATCGACGGTGGTGTTTTAACCAAGCGAAAAAGATGATCGAGTCTTAAAGGAGGCTTAAGGTTGACCGGCGGTTAAAGTTTGATGAAAACCAACGGCAGAGGTATTGCCCTTCAAGTGAAGATGCATGACCTTTATTCTTCAAGGCATCACGCCTGATTGACGCGTGTCCCAGACCCACAGATTCTGAATAATGATGATCGACTGTTAAAACGTCAAAGGAATCGATGGCTGGCGTGATCCCTCAATTGGAAGATGCACATGGTTAAGCCTTCAAGGGATTGCGCGATGGTGACACGTGTCCTCGACGATGAAAGGGATAAGATGCTTGGATGGGTTTCAAGGTTGGTGAACACCATGGATATGTCTGATGATGAGACATTGCGACCTTCATTAAATGGAAAGGATGATCACATTCAAACGTTCTCTGAGGAATCTTCACGAGGATAGAGGATGCTAGATTATGGTCGACTACGTCGATGACCCTGTTCTTAATGTTGAAATACCATTGATGATATACATTATCAAGCAGAGTTTATGAGGCTGCCAATGGATGAACATATGATCGAAGTACTATGCTGATCATAGCAGAGAATCATTTTTAGTTATCTCAGACAAATCACAAGTGATTTGGTAGCGATTGTTATTATGTATCCCAATGGTCGACAACCGTTTTCAAATAAGGATGTTTAATCATTCCTTAATTGTAACTATGATGTTCAGTTGTTGATCTCAGGGTTAGGTTTTAGTTATGAAGAGACACATTGGTCTAAAGCTTGTACGCATCCCTTGGACTTTATATAAATAGGGATTCCAAGACCATGTGGAGAGGAGAGTCATTATTATTATTGTTATTATTCCTAGTTTTAGATCACAATTGCAACATGGACTTGAATGTACTATTATTTCAAAATCAATAAAAGATAAGTGTTTTCTGTCTCACTTGTGGTAAGAAAGTTTGATTCATTTCAGTTAGTCCTTTGCAATTATTGAAGATAGATTCAATTTCTATTCTTGCAATGCTTGTGTAGAGATTTTGTATGTCTCATATCCCTATTTGATTATCAAGGAGTTTGTGAAAAGTTAGTCTTTCCAGCTTCTTGTTCACCTGGTCTCCCAACCACAGGAGTTAAATTCATTTGAACTAACAAGGATATAAATAGGCTTCATTTCTCTGCGTCTATAGCATTTGAATAGTTGATGGTATTGGAATATATACTGTCTTGCAAGGTTGTACATAGGATTGAAATTGGATTGACTCTATTGCCCTAGTTGAAATAGACATTGGTCTTATCAATTATTGGATTATAGTCATTTGGTTCATTGTTTAAAGTTTTGAGATATGCTACTCAACATTCATTTATTTTATACATATTTATTAAGCATTCTTGCAATTTAACAAAAGCATTCTTAGTCTTGCAGTTTATGTTGTGATTGATCACAATTGGATTTCTTTCAAGTATATGTTTGCCACACTTGAAAGAGAGGTTTGAGATGCTAGCAGATCTGCTATAAAAAGCCTTAAAGCTAAAGGTATAGGACTACCACCCTTGGTCTTGCAGAGCCAGTATTGCAGAAGTCCCAACCTTGCATTTGGTTGAGACTTGTTAGTTGGCCAAATCACTTGGGTTTCCCAGCATTGGATCAGCAAGTCCATAGGAAATCCAATCTGTTGATTTGAGCACCAACAAGCGGTCCGAAGGAAATCTCGACACGACAAATTGAGGCCATTTTTAGACACGATGACATCGTCTGGGCCGCACATTGTTTGGTTTCAACTGCCCCTCTGAAGGGCCAACATGCATACTACCATGACGACGAACTCCAAACGGTGTTGGACAGACACAGTTTGGTCTTCGCCGACATTCCACTTGGCATACCCTTGCATCATGGTTTTGTGCACACCATTGAGTTGGAGGAGGGAGCCAAGCCCGTCATCACCACTCCATACTGCCATCCTAAAAGGTCTAAGGATGAGATTGAAAAGACAATCTAGGAACTACTTGACAAGGGATGGATCAAACCCAGTTCCAGTCCTTTCGCATTATCAATGGTGTTGGTAAAAAAGAAAGATGGTACCATACGGATGTGTGTGGACTACCGTGCGTTGAATAAGAAAACCATCAAAAACAGGTACCCTATTCCCTGGATTGATGAGCTACTAGATGAGTTGCACGACGCCCTCTATTTTTCCAAAATAGACATCCGCTCAGGTTACCACCAGATTCGCATGAGGAAACAAGATGTGGAGAACACAACTTTCCATTGTCACTACGGACACTATGAATCTTGGTCATGCCATTCGGGTTGACTAACGCACCTGCTACTTTCTAGTCCTATATGAACCACATTTTCAGCAACCAATTGCGCAAGTTCCTATTGGTATTCTTCGACGACATACTCATCTACAACAAGACATGGGAGGAACATATTAGGCATTTGGACGAAGTGCTGGGAATCGTGAAATTACAATCCTTGTTCGCCAAGAGATCCAAATGTGAATTTGGGATGACAAAGGTACTATATTTAGGACACATTGTTAGTGGTCAAGGTGTTCAAGTGCATCAAGAAAAGATCCAAGCCATCTTGGATTGGCCGCCTTCAACTACTCTCGCAGAGCTGCGTGGGTTCTTTGGATTATCCAGTTACTACAAAAGGTTCATGAAGGGTTTTTCCCAGCTCACTGTACCCTTGACCGACCTAACGAAGAAAGGATCTTTCCAATGGAATGAATAGGCTCAATGTACCTTCGACAAGTTAAAGGACATCATGAGTTCGTATCCGATCCCTCGCATTACCAGATTTCACTCGACCCTTCATCATAGAATGCGACGCATCAGTGGAAGGCATTGGGGCCGTACTCTTGCAGGACCATCATCCGATTGCATTTGAGAGTCGAAAACTCTCGAGAGTGGACCACAACAGCTTGAGGTATTTCTTGGAACAAAAAGAGCTGAATGAAAGACAACAGAAGTGGGTGAGAAAAATCTAGGCGTTTGACTTCGATATTGAGTATGTTAAAGGGAAGAATAATGTTGTGGCTAACGCTTTATCAAGGAAGCCCGCCATATACTCGTCTCAGATTTCGGCGGATTGGAAGGCATACCTGTTGGTCGAATACTCCAAGAACCCTTTTGCGTGTCAGTTGATGGATGGCGAAGTGCCTGACGACAAATACAAGGTGGTCGACGACATCATTTATTATAAGGACATGAGTTTTTTAGTGCTCGAGTCCAGGATGAAAGAGAATTTTAAAGAAGATGCACGATTCACCCTTGGTTGGGCATCCATTGTACCTAAAAACCTACAGACAAATCAGAGAAAGATTATCCTAGAAGGTTCTCAAGAACAATGTCCTACAATACGTTTGGGGATGTGCTGCCTGTCAGCAGAACAAATCCGAGCACACACTACAAGTTGGTCTACTATAATCATTATTGATACTTGAGCGGAAGTGGGATAGCATCTCGATGGACTTCATCTCAGGCAAGAGAAGGATTGTATCTTCCTGGTGGTCGATCGGCTGACTAAGTATGCACACTTCTTTGCCATTCTCGTGGGATATCAGGCCACACAAGTAGCAGATCTGTTTTTTCGTGAGGTGTTTCGTTCGCATGGTCTCCCTTGAAACATCGTCAGCGACAGAGATAGCTGCTTCCTCAGTATCTTTTGGACAAAACTATTTCGGCTTGCAGGGACGGAGTTATCACCGAGCACCAGTTATCACCCGCAGACTGATGGACGGACCGAGATTGTGAACAAGTGGCTGGAAGGCTACTTCAAGAACTATGTTTCGGCACAATAGAAGACATGGGTTAAGTGTTGGCATTTGGGTGAACACTGCTACAATACCACGTACCACATGTCGATTGGCATGGCGCCCTTCAAAACATTGTACGGCTATGAGCCGCTATCATTTGTTGATATGGCATTGGCCGATAGCCGCACGCTGAGAGCCAAGGATTGGCTATAGGAAGAGTTGGACATTTTGAAGTCTCTCAAGGAAAATCTTCAGAGGGCCCAGAAGCAGCAGAAGATGTATGCTGACAGACACCGAATAGAGAGAAGTTTTGAAGTTGGCGATGTGGTGTACCTCCGGCTTCAACCATACAGACAATCTTCCCTGAAGACATGTGGCATGGACAAGTTGAGGCCACGTTTCTACGGACCCTGCTTGGTAGTGCAGAGAGTAGGTGAAGTTGCCTACAAATCGGACCTGCCGAAAGGTAGTCGAATCCACGTCTTTCACGTTTCTTGCCTGAAGAAAGCTATGGGTCAACACATCACAGTCTCAACTGATCTGCCACCCCTCGACGAAGGAGGGAAGTTAGTGTTAGAGCCAGCTGAGATCATCGACATTCGGGGGAAGAGGCCGAGGACACGCACCGTCAAAGAATATCTTGTACGCTAGAAGGATCTACCAGAGGACAAGCAATGTTTGGGACGGGAGGACTATAATATCCTCGTCATTAAATAAATAATAATAATTGTATTTGGGTTCCGATTGATTTAGTTTATCTCGGGTCTATCTTTTATTTTAGGGCAGGTGTAGGTGTTGACGTGTCGGCTTGATTTGTGTACCTCGCGAGTTGACCGACGGGTATTTATGACCGGCGTGTATGATGTATTTCTCATGTCGAGTTTTGATATTTTATTTGTAATTGCGAATTCCTATTGGAATTTTGTTGTCTGCCATTTCGGAGGTGAAAGACCCTCCCTATTTGGTATTTGCAGTTTCGGTGGGATTCAACCCTCACCCTACTCTGCTTGTTCTCTAGTTTCGATCTAGCAAATCTGAATCGCTATCAATTATTAATATAATTTCTTTTTGCAAGTACTTGTTCCAGATTGGTATTGAGCACTAATTTCATTACGGAGTATACTAATTCAATACGACAAAAGAAGGATAAACAGATTTGTGCATGTCAAGTCTGGAGGCAACACTATGCTGACCGTACAGACACTGTACGATCCACAACCCACACCGTACGACCCTCAGTCCCACATTGTATGACCCAACACAACCTGCATTGTACGACACACAGTTATACCGTACGACCCCAAACACTTTCAGGCGTACGTCCGAGGAGTCATTCGAGGGAAGATTTTAGAACCAGGACATTACAGTGACTGAGATAGCCGATTCATGAGTCATTTCTGGTAGGAGTTATTCAGGTTGTGGGGGACAGAGTTGACTTCTTGTACTAGTTACCACCCTCAAATTGATGGTCAGACTGAGATTGTTAATACATGGGTGGAGGGCTATCTTCAGAATTATGTATCTGCTTAGCAGAGATCTTGGGTTAAGTGGATTTACTTATGTGAGTTGCTATAATTCCACTCACCATATGTCTGTACAGATGACTCCTTTTAGAGCTCTGTATGGATACGATCCACCTAGTTTCCTAGATTTTCTTTTCAACGATAGAAGAGTTCCCAGCGCAGGTGATTTGTTACAAGACAATCAGGACATTATGGGAACATTGCAGGATAATATTCAGAGAGCTCAAAATCAGCAAAAGCAGTATGCTGATCAGAAGAGAGTTGCTCGTTCTTTCTAGGTTGGGAATATGGTTTATTTGATGTTGCAGCCTTGCAGGCAGTCATCTATTCGGAAGAGCGGAGCTGAGAAGCTCAAACTTCGCTACTATGGCCCTTTCCGTGTTGTTATACGGGTAGGCGAGGTTGTTTATGAGCTAGATTTGCCAGAGGACAGCAGGGTGCATAATGTTTTTCATGTGTCGCGCCTCATGAAGGTGTTTGGCCGACATGTTGTTCCGTCTTCTATTCTGCCACCCCTGGATTATGAGGGGAAGTTGGAGTTGATTCTTGAGGTTATATTGGAGACTCAAGAGAGACATTTGCGACGACGAGTCATCAGAGAGTTCCTGGTAAAATGGCATGGTTTACCTTTTGAGGATGCCACTTGGGAATCAGAGGATATTCTTCAACATCCCGGATTGTGATTTCTTGAGGACAAACAATCTTGGGGAGGGAGGACTGTGATGTCCCTGTTTTAGCAGGTGTTTGGGGACATGATTGTTAGCCCATCATTGCGACCCTCGTGAGCTAATGACTGGATTTGGGGGTCTCTAGTTGAGAACTTACTATTTATAGTAAGTTTTTTCCTGTCAGTTTCCATTTGTGGCAGGGTGTCCGAGCAGCTGACTTGTCTGAGCAGAGCAGTTGGTTTGGCTTGGGTTCATTATTTTATTAATTAATTAAGCATGGCTTGATTAATTATATCATGGAGCTTATTTAATAAGTCAAGTCATCAAAATATTAATGTTGATTATGTTGACTTTGGTTTGGACATTATAAGTGAATGAAGGCTTATATTTGAATGTTATAAATTTGAATATTCAAACTTCTAAGTTTGAAGCTTGAAGTTTTAAGTTATTAAAAGTGTCATCTTGAAGCTGATTATGTCGAGCCTTCTTGAAGAAGATTCAGTCTCATTATATGGAGGTTTCAAAAGTCTTCTTGTTATCTTTTGAACACTTATGATATTTTTCCAATGAATTGTGAAGACAAGGGTTTTTGAGATTTCGCTGATTGAATTGTTAATTCAACTCAGTTTCTTTGCCGCTTTGAATTGGAACGAAACTTCCAGTGAATTGTGAGTAGCTATGACTGCATTGCTGTTTTATTTAAAGAGATTTAGTAAACGCCATTAACAGGGATCAGAAGTTTGAGGTTGGATGCCATTGCTTGGGGTTTAATTCACGTTTCTTGCTGGATGTGGATATTGTATGAGCTGCATTCAATCTTCATCAGCCGCCAATAACCCTGCACTTGCCGCAGCCAGCTATGGAAATGCGAATAAGGTAGATGGTGATTGTTGTCTATGTTTCATTACGCTGCCAGGATATTGTTATTTAAAATAATTATATGGTTTCAATTTTTGGAAGTCATACATGCATATTGAATTGAGTGTGATCTATGATTGGCAACAAAAGTAATTTCATTTGTCTCAGCTATTTGCAATTCCTATCTTGTTTTTGAAAACATAAAAAAAAATATACAATTGCAAAACTCCAAAACATTACATATCCAGAATACAATAGTTGTTTGCAGTTGCATTTTAGTGACAGAGCCACTCAGGATCATTACATCCTGAAAATAAAGTAAAATAATTATCAATTTTCATGGATCAATCAACAAATAAAAATAAAAATCAAAGTATTCAATGCATTTAAGGAAGTAGAATGATCAATCACCTCCACGGGAAACAAGAAAATCTAGGAGTATCCTATTCCTCGTATCCGTCCAACCATCTGTCATGATGGTTCAACCCTTTTGGCTCCAAGACTGTCTATGGTCCTCTAGCTCAATTTCCATATCATTAACCATTTCTAACAAGAGGGGGCCACTTAACTCAGCATCAGTAGGGGCTTTAAAGCCCGCCTCACAAATGGTTACGACATTTATCATGCCTTGCCAATAAGGAGACCTGTCACAAATAGATTATGATTAATCATTAGGCAAGGCATAGTTCAACTTCAAACTATAAATTTTAAAATTTAATTTTAAACTTAAAGCAATCAAATAAAAAAGAATTACCAGGCTGCAACAAATGGAATGTTGCAAAAGTACCAAAACTTGCAAATTTGTTTTCGTCCAACATCACGGACCTCCTTGATCCAACCCATGCTCTCAAGCAAGGGTTTTGCACCAGGAGTAGTGCGTGGCACAAAATAATTGTCCAACTTCGATTTCCGGACTCTAGGGCCAAGGGTAGTAGTGCCACTAGGAGGAGCAATAGAAGCACTAGCACTAGACCGAAAGGGAGGCATGGAAGATCCCTCTCCAACATAGCCTACAGATGTGGATACGGTTGTGGTTGTGGTTGTGGTTGTGGATGCGGATGCAGATGAATGGGAGCCAATAGAATTTATCTCTTCTCGTTGACTCTTTTTAGTTTCCTTTTCTTCTTTATATTTTTCTAACCGAACATAATAGAAATGAATTGCCTCGGGAGTTGCCTTTAAACATGGGTCAACATCATTGCCAGGCATGCCGACAATATGATATTTAAATCTATTGATGCCACCATGATAAATTTCTTTACAAAACGAGCATTTTGTTTGGTTTTTTTCTCTACCAGGAAACTCTTCAGTATATTTCCAATATTCACACTTTGGAGGCATTGGGAAGAATTAATGTTTTCAAAACTTGATGGTTGTTGCAAAAAGACAAAATTACGAACAAAATTACAAATTTGTGCATTGTATTTTAGAAAAATCAGCAAAACCTACATTTATTTAGAAAAAATTGTAAAAAACATATTTACATTTTTTTCTTTAAAAAATCAAGGGTTTGCTATTGTTCTACTTCTCTCATTGAAGTATGCAATTTATTTGTTTTTTAATAAAAAACATTCAAGATTTGGAAAGTTAAACTTTAAAAAAAATTAAAAAAAAATGGAAAATCTATAAACATACAAAAAAAAATCAACAAAATCTACAAAATTTAACACTTACCTCTTTCAAATTTGTTGAGAAGTCTTGGAACAACTGCTATGGACTCCTTGATGCTCTCAATGCAAAACTATGCCTCCCCGATTTGATTTTGTGGACTCCTTGATGCTCTTCTTCGCTGGTGGTTGTAAACCTATGGCCTCTTGTTTTTCTTCCTCTCTCTCACTTTTCCTCTCTTCTTCTCATAACAAGCAAATAGAATGCCTTTTAGGGCAAATAAGAAAGTATAAGTAAAAAAATTTAGCAAAAAGTGTTTATTTTTTTTTTGTTTTTTTCTTGACAATTTGTGACTGCCGCGGTCGGGTCATAGCCCACGGACCCGGCGGATCATGGCATGACCCGCATGGCTCGCGAGTCTTGTGAGTCATGACCCATGACCTGTCGGGTCATGAAAACCCGGCCAGTCAACTCGGCCCGCGGGTTGTCAAAACTTGCACAACCCGTGGCGAGTTATGGAACACTGTGTTATAGTGTCTTTAAGCTTTATTCAATAATGGGTGCATGAAACAAGTTTTAAATCGTAAAAAATCTTTGTTTTTTTCATTTTGCTGAGTCATAGCTGAGTCATTGCCGAGTCATCGGCGAGTCACGGGTCGAGTCGACCTTGCCAAGTCATAGGCAAGTCCGAGTCATGGAACTCTGGTTTGCATGAGGGAAGGAGAGATGGAGTGAGGGAGAGATCACACGACTTTCTTATGCTTGTTAGATTGTACAACCAAGTGATTGTTCAATTGTAATGTCCTCATTTTCGGTTTCACTAGTATGGTAGTTAGCTCTGGCTTTCTCAGTGTGGATCAATGTTTACTCGCTAACTCAATTAGTTACAGAAGTAAACAGAAATGGATGTTAAGGAATATGGATCAGTGATAGAGAAAATGACCTCTGTTTATTTCAGTGTCTACTGTCCTTTATGTCACAGACTTGTATATTTTCTGATTATTTGAATGATCTCAGTTGAGTATAAAATAATAATAATAATGAACTGAAATATATTCAGAATCAAGTCTGCTATATTTGATTATAACCTTATATGCATATATATACTGAATAAGTATTATATATATGTATCTTCAAATGCTGATGAAGATTACTGCTAAAGACTGAGAATTGAATGCTTGTTGTTTGACAGAATAAGACTGCTATTGCATATGATATCGGTTGCTTGCTGTAGATATAATTGCCACTATTATTGATTATTATTCAGCAAACACTGATATCAATTAATATATATAAGATTGAGAAGAGGTAATCATTACGTAGGGGCATGACCCCTACGTGGCTTATGCCACGTAGGGTCATGACCCTACGTAATCATAATCATTAGTTTATGTTAACAGCCACGGTGATTAGCACTTATCGTGCTCTTCCAATATACATAATGTGCTTGATCAATATCGATAACATTGTGATGTTATATAGTATTGAACATGACTTGAATTCATGTCTCGATACTATCGGGTTTCTCAATACCCGAACACAGTATAATATGTAATAATAGTCACCGATCTGCTATCGGTTTGAAAGTAATATATTGATAATAAATTCATTCAATGTTGTGTTTATATATAGATGAATATAATTTAAATGATGACTATATATATATTATTTCCATTCTAGCATATATATATAATATATATATATCAATTTACTTATAATATATTACTTGCTTCAATCCGATTGAAGCTCTCTCTCAACACTCCCTTTTAGCAAAAGAGGATTGAACTTGATAGTGAGGCTAGATAAAAACACCCTATATATAATCTTTTGATAGGTGTATTAACTTAGAAATGCCTACCAATAGAATACATTACATCTCAAGAAGAAATGAGTCATCTAATCTACGACACTCAGGGACAACATTGAATGAAGTCTATCAGATAACAAAATTTAATCTTAGTAATGTCGCCATTTTGCTCTCCAATGTGAACTAGATATTGTCCATCTTGATTCCTTGTTTATCATAACCTCTGACGCATTTCGAGACAACAAATGGATGTAGTCTATTATGATAATGGATCAAGAACTTAGGAATAACTATCTCAATATCATGATGTCTGGAACAATCCGGGACGACAACTTAATGGAGTCAATCATGATGTGTTTTGTTATCACAATCTCCAACACAATTCGGGACACATCACTTAGTGATAACAAATAAGCATAACAATTTCAGTATCAAGATATCCGACACATTCCGGGACAGCAACTTAATGTAGTCAATCTTGATACATTAGTTATCATGAATTCCGACACATTCCAGGACAACAAGTTAATGTAGTCTATCATGATAACAAGTCAGGCTATTGTTGAGGTCGTCACCTTACAATAGCGACCTTACACTTATATCATATGAAAGATCGTCACCTTTCATGACATAACACACAAATGCAATATTGCAAAATATTCATGAATATATAAAATTACATATGACTGAGATTTAATCTCAGAAATTTCAATTACAATTTAGTCATACGAAGTTTACCTCTGAAGTACTCCGCTTTCAACTTTGCAAGAGTCTTAGTGAATATGTCAACACTTTGCTCTTCAGTGCTGATGTAAACCAATTTGATAACATCTCTGTCTACCATATCTCTTATGTAATGGTAAGGGATTTCTATATGCTTGGATCGATTAAGAAAGGTTGAATTTACTGAAAGTTTGATGCAGCTTTGATTATCACAGTGAATCACGGTGGGATTCAGGGGCTTCCCAAATAGTTCAAGTAGTAACTTCCTCAGCCATACTGCTTCACGAGCTGCCATGGAAGCAACCATATATTCAGCTTCAGTGGAACTTTGAGCAACTACTGATTATTTCCTACTAAACCAGGATATCATAGCCGATCCAAGACTGAAACAACACCCTGTAGTACTTTTACGATCAACGAAACTGCTTGCCCAGTCGGAATCAGAATACCCTTGGAGATGTATCTCAACATTCTCATACTTCAGGCCAAGTCCAATAGTACCATGCAAGTATCTCAGAATATGCTTAGCAACTATTAGGTGAATCTTCTTAGGTTTGCACATGAATCTACTTAACACATTAGTAGCATAACAAATGTCAGGGCGAGTGTTTACCAAGTACATAAGAGATCCAATAATTTGTCTATAGTATGTGGGGTCTGTAGGTTCTGAATCTACTGCTTCACTTTTAAGCTTTTGAAGATTTGTTTCCATCGGAGTAGATAGAGGTTTACAATCCATCATACCAAATCTAGTCAAGATATCAGTGGTGTATTTTCCTTGATTTAGGAAAATGTAATTCTCTTTTTGCCATACTTCTAGTCCCAGAAAATAGTGTAGAAGACCTAGATCCTTCATATCAAATTCAGCCACAAGGTCTTATTTGCATTTTGCAATAAGATGATCTTCACCTGTTATCAATAAGTCATCAACATAGAGAACAAGTATTAATATATCACCATCTGATATTTTGAGGTATATGTTAGGATCAACTTCATTTTTGGAGTATCCTAGCTTGGAAACATAACTGTACCAAGCCCTGGGAGCTTTCTTAAGGCCGTAGAGAGCTTTCTTTAGTTTATATACGTAGAGATTTGTGTCATGTGTAGCAAAACCTTCAAGTTGTTCTATATATACTTCTTCCTCAATAACACCATTAAAAAATGCAGTCTTCACATCCATTTGATGTATCTTCCACCCTTTGGATGCTGCAATGGCGATAATGGCTCTTACAGAAGTATATCGGGCAACTGGAGCAAAATTTTCTTCATAATCAATTCAAATCCTTTTGAGAAAACCCTCTGGCAACAAATCTGGCTTTGTGTTTTTCAATACTACCATGTGGTGCATATTTGATTTTGAATAACCACTTTGAAGAGACAACTGATTTGTCTTTTGGTCTAGGTACAACATCCCAGACATCACTCTTTACAATAGATTGGTACTCTATCATTGCATCTTTCCAAGCTTGACATGTTAAAACCTCTTCAACATTTGATGGTTCAGTTTTTGTAAGCTCGGTCATGAGTGCAACGTAGCATGTTTGACTTCTTGTTTTCTTACTCTCTCTGAAGATTTCATCAGGTTCCACATTATTTTCTTCAATCATCTTTCTTGCCCATAGTGGTCTTTTCTTATTATTAGGAATTTCATCATTTTCAAAATTAGATGATGGACGTTCATGATCTTCTATAATATTCTCCCTTTGATTCTCAATTGTATGATTTTCATCTAATTATGTGATTGGATCGTCTTCCGCATTTAGAGAGAGTTTATAAGCAGCATCTTCTTCAAATTTGACATCTCTACTGATTTCAATAGATCTTTGTCCTAGAATATAGACTTTGTATCCTTTCGTGGTTTCACTGTAGCCAACAAATATGCCTTTCTTCTCAGAGGGTTCTAGTTTGGTCCTCTTTTCTTTAGGAACATGAATGTACACAGGACAGCCAAAGATTCTTAGATGACTTAAATTTGGTTTATTCCCTGTAAGGGCTTCTTCAGGTGTTATATTCTCTACGATTGAATGAGGGCATCTATTTTGGATGTACAGAGCTGTATTTGTGGCTTCACCCCAAAATGAGATGTGTAGATTTTGATCATGCATCATGGCTTTAGCGGTTTCAATGATGGTTATGTTTTTCCTTTTTGCAACTCCATTCTGTTGAGGATTATAAGGTACTGTACACTCCCTCTTAATCCCAATAGAAATGCAAAATTCCTTAAAGTTTTCAGAGATATACTCACCCCCATTATTTGATCTTAGAGTCTTTATATTCTTTCTAGTTTGATTTTCCAATAAGGCTTTAAATTCTTTGAATTTCAATAATACTTCATTTGATTCTTTAAGTTTTAGGAAATATATCCATGTTTTGCTAGAGTAGTCATCAACAAAACGTAATACAAAAATCCCCCTAGTAAGGGTGTTGACATTGGTCCACACAAATCAGTGTGGACAAGTTCTAGTACAACTTTTGATTTATGTTCACTTGGAGGAAAAGACCCTTTTGAGTTCTTTCCTAGAGCACATCCTTTACAAATTCCAACATGTTTAATTTTTATACGAGGTAATCCTGTAGTGATCTTTCCTATAGTAGGTAGGGCACTATACCGAAGATGTCCTAATCTTCTATGCCAAATTTCATTACAATTTGATACTTCATGACTTAGTGCATGTTTTTGCTCATTACATAGTTTGGATAAACTACCATCTCTAGATCCTATAGAAATAGCATTCTTAATGTTAGAATTTTTAGGCCAAAGTAAAACTTTATCTTCATGAAAGGTGACCCGGTATCCTTGATCAGTTAGGCTTGAAATAGAGACCAAATTCCTTTTGATGTCTGGTACAAAGAGAACATTTTTCAATTGCAAGGTAACTCCTATTGTTAATTGGATTGAGCAGGTCCCAATTCCTTTCACTGGGTAGGTGGAATTGTCTCCAATTGTGACTTCTTCATTTGAGTGTCCTTCAAAAGTTTCAAACTGGTTTCTAAATCCGGTTGTGTCTTGATGCCCCGCTATCGATTATCCAAGTGTTTTTGCTTGAGTTTAGTTCACTTGATAAGGCTAACAAGAATAGAGGATTCTCTACTTCCTTGACCTCAGCTATTGTTGCTTGAGCTTTCTTTCTTTTCGGACAGAGCTTGTGAGTGTGTCCAAACTTATCACACCTGTAGCATTGGACCTTAAAGAAATCTTTGTTTTTGTGATGTTGGTTATTATTTCCTCTTTTTCGTTTAAACTTACTTTTCTTCCCTTTGTTGCTTGAATTAGCATGTAGAGCTTGAATTTCTCCCTCTTTGTTTGGGCCGATTCCTCTTGAGATTAGACGAGATTCTTCTTGAGTACAATCGTTCTTGAGTTGATTGAATTTAGGTAGTTAAGGTCAACCACTAATGCATTGGATAAAAGATTCTCAAGAGATTGGTAATCCCATTAGAGCTATTAGGGATAGTTCCAGATCATCTATATTATTTCCAATAGTAGAGAGTTGGTTTCTCAATTTCAGAAATTCTCAAGAAATAGGATGAAATTGTTTCCCCTTTATTCATTTTAATGTTCATGAGTTGCTGTTTTAAGGTAAGCAATCTGCTTGCATTGTTGATCTCATATGTAGTTTGTCTGGTCTTGAACACTTCATAAGCAGTTGTTAGTTGTGATATGGATGGAAGAATGTGATCTTTAACAGCATCAATAATTATTTTCTTAGCCTTGTTGTTACGTCTTTTCCATGCTGTTTTCTCCGGTTAATCTTCGGGCATCTTCTTGTCTTCTTCTATGTATGAATTCAATTCAAGTTCTTGAAGTATTGCTATAATTCAAATTTTCCATGAAACAAAATTGGAAGCGCCTTCGAGTCTATCCTCAACTCTAACACCGTTCACCATGATTGCTCCTCTGATTCTGGCTGTAAATCTGATATTTTGATTCAAGATTTTACTATCTTTATTTTTCTCTATCAGTTAGGCTCTAATACCATGTTAAGGAATATGGATCAGTGATAGAGAAAATGACCTCCTTTTATTTCAGTGTATACTGTCCTTTATGTCACAGACTTTTATATTTTCTGATTATTTGAATGATCTCAGTTGAGTATACAATAATAATAATGAACTGAAATATATTCAGAATCGAGTCTGCTATATTTGATTATAACCTTATATGTATATATATACTGAATAAGTATTATATATATGTATCTTCAAATGCTGATGAAGATTACTGCTAAAGACTGAGAATTGAATGCTTGCTGTTTGACAGAATATGACTGCTATTGCATATGATATCGGTTGCTTGCTGTAGATATAATTGCCACTGTTATTGATTATTATTCAGCAAACACCGATATCATTTAATATATATATAAGATTGAGAAGAGGTTATGATTACGTAGGGGTATGACCCCTACGTGGCTTATGCCACGTAGGGTCATGACCCTACGTAATCATAATCATTAGTTTATGTCAACAGCCATGGTGATTACGTGCTCTTCCAATATACATAATGTGCTTGATCAATATCGATAACATTGTAATGTTATATAGTATCGAACATGACTTGAATTCATGTCTCGATACTATCGGATTTCTCAATACCCGAACACAGTATAATATGTAATAACAGTCACCAATCTGCTCTCGGTCTGACAGTAATATATTGATAATAAATTCATTCAATGGTGTGTTTATATATATATATGATTATAATTTAAGTGATATATATATATATATATATATATATATATATATATATATATATTATTTCCATTCTAGCATATATATATCAATTTACTTATAATATATTACTTGCTTCAATCCGAATGAAGTTATCTCTCAACAATGGAGATTAATAGAACATAGAATTATAACAATATAACTCACTGCACATGTTTGGAAGATATATCTTTCATTACCAAGCAATAGATTTTTAATGAGTACATCACATCAAGAGATGAGTAGATATCCTGACTACGGCCAACTACAATATAAATAGTGTACTGGGTTGGTTAAGACTACCAACCACCAGTAACTGCCAACCAACAAGTAGTTGGGAACTAATCATTCCAATTACAAAACATAACAATATTTATTTAGCCGACTGCATTAGGAACTTTTGCTGACTACAGTCAACCTTGTTAGAAGGGATATTTGTTGTTGCTAGTGAGCTCAATTGGTCTTGAGGACTCCTATGACACTTTTTGAAGTGAATTTTGGCTTCTCGTGTGTTCTCCAGGATTCTTAGAGAGATTGTCTATTTATAGTATGTTACCAAGTTGACCCCAATTTTCTAAATCATATTTATCATCAATATCATTCCAGTATGGTTAGATTTTGATTCAAAAGTTTTTCGACAGTTTCCACAGCTTGAGTGAATTATTGAGCTTTAATTTAATTATTTGGCTAAGGTTGCTTAATTTTCCAATAACCTGTCATTTAGGATTTTCTGCATGAATTTCAGATGTAGCTTATTTGATAGACCATGGTTATATAAACCCCATGTCCATGGCCCTTATGTAGATCCATGAACTCCACTTGACTTGATTAGCACCTTTGTCAGGATCTATTTCAACTTTGGCCTTGGCAGTCATTGGTGCTCTTGAACTGTATTTGTCTCTTGTCCCATTGATTCTGAAATCTGTGCTATTTGTCAATTTTGTGAACCGATCATAAATATTGTTATGACTTATTAAAACTTGAAACATTTGTTACTCCACAGGTGGGTCTGCTCCTTGACAGGAAAGAGTTCCAGCAGAGAGTGGAGCATTACTGCATGATGCATGGTGCACCTGAGCACTGGGTAAGCCTTGGTCCTTTCACACGTAAGGAGCCTCAGCAACTGCTTGGCAATCACCTTGCAGGAAAGGACAGGTTAGCGGTTGAATTATACTCAATTTGTTCTTCTGATTGTCATCATTCACAGCTTTCACTCCTCTTTTCTTATGAGACTCGTCTCGGCTCTGGTTCTCAAGTGATTTATTCAGTTTCTTCTCTTGTTAAATACTTTAAATAGAAATGGAAACCTGCCTACCAATTTCTGATATACAATTGATGATATTTCATGCTTCATCAACTAAGGTTTATTTCTGATCTAGTGCATGCTATGCTTAATATTTTATGCTTTTTATTAACTTGAAAAGGGTCTACAAATATGTAAGCCTGAAGGCTCAAACTGAGGGTCATAGATCAGCTTAGTTATTTATTTATCAAAATACCATACACGCAGATTCAACAAGAGAAATTATATCAGAGCCAAGTATAAATGCCTACTTATAACATGCATATGCAACAAAAGCTAGTCTGCCCAAATTGAACCATAAATATCAAAGCAATGGTACAAGTCTGATTTAAATTGATCTTTCATATTTATATTTGAAGCAAGAATTTTTAATCAGATGGAGCATAAAGAGTTTCAATTCACTCCTCATGATCTCTAATTGATTTGGATAATCCAATGTGCAGTAATTCCAATTTGATCATGAGCTGATTCACTGCAGTGTATGCTGATGCCAATATTTAGAAGACAAAATATTGTTGTTTGGCACAGTTGTAGGCTGCCATCTATGTCTGTACTTCAATTTGCAATATGTTCTTGTTATGTACATGCTCAAGTACATACATAGAATGTTGTAAATCATATTTCACACTATAAGCATATGGTCTTTAACCTTCCTATGGAGGGAAGAATATGGTCTTTAACAGCATCGATTATGATTTTCTTAGCTTTGTTGTTATGTCTTTTCCAGGTTGATTTATCAGGTTCATCTTCCGGAATCTTTAGATCCTCCTCAACATAGGAATCTAACTCGAGTTCTTGAAGTTGTTAGCCGTAGAGTTTACTTTATGCTGTGTAGGTGTTAGTTATATTATGTGTGTTCCGACGGTACTTAGTTACTATCGGACGGAGGTTGGGAATGGCTGGTGACGTTTGGTCACACCCCTTCGGGATTTATATAAGCGATGTACTTTCTCTTCGCAGATATGCGGATAGGGACTATTGTAAATGTATTCAAGTTACAGATGATTAATAAAAACTGATATTTTCTGATCTATCTTATGTATTGGTATTTCCGTACAACGTCTATGCACCAGTAAACTAGGTTACCCCAGCGGTAAACAGAAGCAATGTTCAGATTCGTATTTTCCATGAAAAGAAGTTTGCAGCGCCTTCAAGTCTGTCGTCCACTTTAATGTTGTTGGCCATTATTACTTTCCTCTTTATATTCTGATAACCAGTCTGATATATAATTCAGAATTTAACTTATTTTGATTCTTCTCTAGATAGGCTTTGATACCATGTTAAGGAATTGAGATCTTATTAGAGAGAATTTAATGTTATTTATTTATGTTGTGCACAGAATATTATCTTAAATAGATATACAAATATATATCTTATGCTGAAATATAATTGCAGAGATTTTGTCTTTCGTATGTTGCTGTGGTAATAACATGCACACTGTTATTGATGTTTTTCCACAGCCGCATACGACTATATATATATATGATAGAGGAGTCATGTCTACGTAGAGACATGACCGTACGTGGCTTGAGCCACGTAGGGTCATGTCCTACGTAGACATGCCCTTTCAATATCGTGGTTTCTGTTTATATAAACCATGGCATTATAATATTCACATGATGTGTTACGATAACTATCAGTCAATAGTTATACGTAACACATCCCTTAATATATGATGTGTTACGTATAACTATTGACCGATAGTTATCGTAACACATCCTTTTAATATATGATCAGCATTGTCTAAAGTCGATTCCATTAACAATGAATACGTATGTAACGTATAACTATCATTCGATAGTTATCGTAACATACGGTATTAATTATTATCAAGGCCGAACCAATATATAATATATATTAAGTTTAATCGACTATTACAAAAGTCGATCCATTCTTACTTAAGCATATCAAATCTGATCAA
>MU226133.1:835430-859264 GCA_018584345.1 Thuja plicata
AATATATATATATATATATATATATATATATATATATATAAAATGTATGTATGTTTATATTGATAAATCAATCAGATCGAAGCTATAATTTAACATCAATATATTAATATTTATATATATATATAAAATGTATGTATGTTTATATTGATAAATCAATCAGATTGAAGCTATAATTTAACATCTATAAATTAATGTTTAATGATCCATATATCAATATATTTATATTTAACGATTCATTTCTTCCCAATCCTATCTATATGTGATGTCCCCGATTTAGCAGTGTCAGGAGGATGAGTTTGTTAGCCCATCATAGTGACCCTCATGGGCTAATGCTTTGTTTTGAGGGTATGTCAGAGGGGACTTACTATTTTGGGTAAGTCACCCGGTGCCAGTTTCTATTTTGGGATGATGGAATTCAGTGATTCAGTGTTAGTGTATTGGGGAACAAGATCAAAGTGAAGCATTCAGTCTTCCTTATTTAATTAATGATGGAGTTATAAGTTATTTCATTGATATTAATGATACCTTATATTTTAATAATATTTTATGATTATTAAAGTGAAATATCATTATGCAATTTATATCCTAAGTTCTAATGAAAGAAGGCTTTAAAGTTATGAGAGTTGTGTTTTTGAAGATATGAATTCGAGCCTTGTAGAAGAAGATGCATCTTTCCTATAAGACTTTCGAAACATCGGAGAGCTATCATCTTATGCATTTTGATATTTTGTGAAATTGATGAAGGAAACTGGTTAAGGGTTTGAAGAGTTTGTGCTTATCGAATTGAGAATTCGATCAAGTTGTTCCAGCACTTTGAATTGGATGTAGCTTGTCCAATGAATTGTGTCTTAAATCGGCTTTGCATGTAGTAGATTGCTGTTTGCCTGGAGTAGTAATTCTCAGCGCAGGAAGGAAACACCATTGCAATGGGATAGCGAATCTTCTTGTGGTAATGGACTATAGTTTGGTGTCCGAATAACACCCTCAGCATTCCGTGTGTATTTTGTGAGGATACACTATGCAATTAGCATGGGCATATTGGAGTGTAAGCTGCGCGTATGTGTAGAGTCCCGCGGCCAGCAAGAAGAATGGAAGCCACGTAGTGATAGTGTGATTCCGCAGCCAGCAAGGATGGTGGTTTTTTCCAAGGTAGACCGTCATATACATAGCACTCCTTAATATTGTTACGTTTTGGAATGGAAATGTAAAGCAAGGGAAAATTACAGATTTGTGTTGGTTTTATTAATTTATGAACAGAATTGTTGCTTATCGCTATAGCTTATTTATAGTTGAAAATTACAAAAAAATGATATTTGATTTTCAAGAAGAGAGCATTTTAGTTATTTATTGGTGATAAGTGAATATTGCATTGAGATTCAACAAAGAGCCAGGCAGGCTCATCTCACTATATATGATGATCTCTGATTTCCTATTCGAGTGATGATAATTGGGCAAGAATAATCTCTGTTATATGCTGATCTGGATTTGGGGAATTTACTCTGATCTCCCTAATATGTCGATATATTGCAAGCTACCTCTCAATTGCTTCAAGCTGTTTATCATATAGTAATAATTATGTGCTGATAGTCTTCTTTTATGGCTTATAGTGAATAATAAATAATTGTTGCTTCTGATTTAGTCTTTGGAACATATGCAAGAGCTGGTTCTGTTTCTGAATGTCTCCTTGAATATTAGCAGCATGTCTTGCAGTGTATTTCCAAATACTAATTACCATTTAGTTATCCAGAAGCTCCAACATACATGGAGAAGGCAGTCTTCCAAGTTTATTACATGTACGATATGTATAGGTGTTTTTCTTTCCTCAAGCAGCTGCCTCCAAAAATAATCTCCTAGATTCTAATATAAGATAGTGAGATCTTAACCCATTTCTTAACCGTGCATAACTCTTTATTACTCCAAAGGTATTTTTATCTCCTCCCAATGGCCCTGCAATGACCATTGTCAAATGAGGCCACCAGATAGGCCATGAAGATATCAAGAGTTTAGATCTCTATGTTGTTCAATGGTGATGAATGTCATCCATTTCACTGTTTGCACCACAAGGCTGGGCTTGCCGCTAATGCTTTGCTCACTGGTTCGCCAACTTATTGGACTCTCCCGTCAAACAATTACCATCGCTTTAAACGGTTTGGATATCATCTCTTTGGTAAGACAGTTTGTATGAGTATGGCTATGTACTCAGTCTTGAGTCACTAATATAATCGACCAGATGTGGATGTCGTACGGGTTCCTCCATTCTTGTGGTGAATTGCTTATATGACGCAGAGTTTTGCATATATTGATCATTGCTAATTCGGAGATGTGCCTTGAGATCTGTTTGTTCAATTGCTCCATACTTCTGCTATCGTTGCCTGGTAATGTAATGGTCGATGACGGTTATGAGTTATTACTCTTCCTTCTTTTTTTGTTCCGTCCTTTTTCTTCCCGTCTGAAGTGAACATCTTGGAATCTCCCGATAGGTGAATGATCCCCCTCAATGCTCTCCACTCTCCCATGTTTATATGCCTCATTCAAGGTCACGTCTTTAGCAGTAGACACCATTTAGTTTATATTTTAGATTATTGTTATATAAATAATAATTATATTATCAAATATTATATAATATATATTATATATTGATACATATTTTTTTATATTATATTATAATAATCTTAATATTTGGTATATCAACTTTTATATTTTAATTATTATATATTCAATATTATTATTGCATTACAATATATTATTATTAAATATTATATTAATTAATATATTATTATTTTAATAATATATTGCTATATTAAAGTTCGACTATTATATATTATGGATAAATTATATAATTCATTAATTATATTGTTATTTATTATTTATTTTATATTTCATATTTTGGATTATTATCTATGATCAAATCCTTTTATGCTAAAGTTCTAAGAGATTCCACAAAACAACATGAGGATATCGCCAATAGGCTTCAAAATAGAGGGACAGACAGTCGCAGAGCTCACACAACCCCATAAATCGACGAACACAAGCCTAAGAAAATCATATGGACATCGATCTGCGAGCTACAAAGTACGAGCTCTATATAAGTTGCACGGATCTAAACAAAAATCATGGATCCTGCCAGGATTATGTAATCACCATTCAGTAGCAAAAGATCCAGTGAATACACTAAGATTAGTGAGAAGCAATAACAATATCCACTATCAATGCATTCATATAAACCTTTTTTCATACAAAGAGCAGAATTGACTTTTGTTGTCGAGTAAAACGTATTGCTAGTATGTTATGTGGTTAATGTTGTTAGTGTAACCGAGGGATAGGTAGTTATACGGATGCGGTTGGCCTCGCACCCCCTTGGGTCTTTATATTGTACTCTCTCGATGGTATCGGGATCATCGTTATTATGTGTATGAACTTATATGGCATTAATAAAAGCATTGGCAATTCTCTAATATTGTGTTACTTCCACTATACTACATTCCTTGTTATGCATTAATTCTCTTTACCCCATAGTGGTAAACATTTGGCGTCGTTGCCTTAAAAAACCTGGGCATGGCGGAGAGTGAATGGCGTGAGGAGGACAATGGGCATACCTCTAGAGGACGGTAGCAACAGGGAGGACGGATTCGAAGAGCTGTTCGAGGGAGAATGTGCGTTGACCTCAGACTTTGTGGCCCTCTTACAAGTGGTGGTAGAGACTCACGTACGAAGGGAAGCCAAACGGGAAGAAGTCCCTGAAGGTATCATGTGAGATGCTCTTGGAGTTAGTCCTCCAGTCAATCGGTTGATGGGTCAGCTCCCTCGGCTGTTGGCACATACATCTCTCGCCCTGCGTAACTGATGGGAGGAGATCGATCGAGAACAACGTCGTCAATAGATCCTTCGTAACTACGAGGAAAATTGCCGCTAAGAATAGGAAGAACGTGATGAAACCGGTCGGAGGCAAAACAATAACTTAGCTTTCTGGAGAGATGTAGAAATAAAAGAGATCACCGGAGTTGTTACGATTCAGTCATAATGATGACAAGTATTGTGTAACACAAGTGATGAATTATTAAAATATCGGTGTTCTTATTTATGTCATATGTGGTTTCTTTTTTGTGCACAAAAGAAGGAATTCATGCCAAACTTGCTAAATAAAGATAAAAATAGTTTGGAATCTGTAAATGAGTGTGAAGCTATTCAGAGGACTTTAGTCCTACAATAGCAGGCGGAATGCAGGAGACGGTTGAGGAGGATTGCCGAAGGGCTACCCGGGAAAGGGTTGATAGAAGGCAATCAAGTTGGTGCCACTGTGGCTGAAGCCGAAGGGGAACAGTATGTTGGGGAAGAACATTACTAGGCATATGGTAGGGAGGAACACCGCCAGGCATACGGCGGAGATGACTTTCTTTTTGGTGGGGATGTTGTCGGGTAAAACGTATTGTTAGTATGTTATGTGGTTATACGGTTGCAGCGGTTGGCCTCGCACCCGCTCGGGTCTTTATATTGTACTCTCTCGATGGTATTGGGATCATCGTTTTATGTGTATGAACTTATATGGCATTAATAAAAGCATTGACAGTTCTCTGATATTGTGTTACTTCCATTATACTACATTCCTTGTTATGCATTAATTCTCTTTACCACGTAGCAGTAAACAACTTTCATCCATTGAAAATATATTCTGAAGACTTCAGTAAGGTTCAGATCTGGACATTGAATTCTTCAGTGCTCAGTATCACATAACAGTAAGCTCACTTTACATATTACAAACTAGAGATGAAATTGCAATGCCAAACTAGATAGCAGCATCTTTGATTGTCTCCATTAATAATACAGAACCAAGGACTTGCAGAGAACGAAAAGCAGGTGGTGGCTGCTCAAATTCTTCCCACGATCTTGCCTTCGCAGAAGATTTATGAATGGGTGAATCCGATGTCACATAGAGTGGCTATAGAGTATGAGCTCGATGACTGGCACAAATCACAATATCCACATAAATTCACCAACTTCTCCAACCTTCAATCATCAGTAGAAGATGTAACCTTTTTAAATTTAATTCAACTAGAAACTTTTTCTCTTCAAACTGAAATAAAAGTAAGCATAAATAAAGCAATAATGCAATGCAACCACACAAGAGGAGCACTCACACAATAGAACACCAAAATTTTACATGGAAACCCAAATTGGGAAAACCACGATGAGAAATGCTGCTAGGGTCTACCACCCTAATCCATCCTCGCAGTTAAATAAGTTACAATGTTTTCAGGGCACCAACCCAGAAGTAATCACCCTCTTTATCTGCACTATCAGATTACAATTCAAATACTTTGGGCTTCAAACCAATTGCCTTAGAGCACCAACTCAGTTAACTTCAAGAATGTTACAGAACCACAAAGTATTAATTCCACAAAGTTAGAGAATCAAGATAAATTCAACTTCTTTCTCAAAACTAGAACTGATAAGAAATTCCAAAATCAGATAACTGACTTCAATCTAAAATCAGACTTAACTATCAAAATCTACAAGTGAACTCTCTGTATCCCAACGTATGAAAATCTGCAAATACATTTTTTTGATTTTCCTGTTACTGATCTGTATCCACAAGATTCTACCACCAATTCAGAAATTAGCAGTATAGTGACTGTAAATTCAAGGCATTCCCTTTCTAGCTGTCTTTGATTATAACTTCACAAAACCTTACTGTTTTCAGATTTGACCAAACATGAAGAATATGATAGAAAACTTTAGTTTCAGCAAGACATCATGATTATACCACTGAATATTAACAACTGGAAATTAAGAAATATGAATCTCAAAACCAGTTTCAGATTTACTCTTCACTATGTACAGATCTCTGTTCTTCCTCCCAAAATTGTACGCCTCGAGCCTATTGAGAAACCTTGGTCCTTCATGCTTCAGTCACACTGCAACCAAAGGCACAGTCACACCTTAAATATTTAAAAAAAAAAACACTCTAACTCATACGGTGATATTCTTTGCCAACTCACACAGCAAAATTTATGTATATCGCTTCATACTCTATATTCACGCAATGAATGAAATGTCCTTTATAAAGTAGAACAATTGGTTTGAAACAGTTGCTCGTTTATTTTAATCAAAGTCTTATTAAACAATGTCGAACTGTTTCTTTTAATTTTCATTCTGTAATACTAGGGAAGTTTCTTTTGGTTAGAACCGATCTGAAGTAGTTGAAACTGATGCCTCTTCAATTTGCACAATAAATACCAATGACCTTGAGCAGCACTTGATATTAGCTGTGGCCATGATAATACAATAAAGCTTGAGCATTGATTGCCGTATGATGAAGCTGCAACAGAAAATGTAAATACTTCTTTCGTTATTTTATTATTAGACACAGTGCTGTCTACCTGTGTGCCCAAAAGAGGATAAATATTATTTTTGTTTTATTCTTTAAAAAACATGAGTAAGCTGCCTGTGTGCCAGCCCGATGAGTGCCGGGTGTCCAATAACAAATAGTCTTTTGTGGCAAGATAAAAGTGTGGACTCCAGTATTAACAAAGAAAACTCCCGATACAGCCCAGCTATACTAGTGTTGCGGTGAAGTGCGGTGACAATAGAATCTTCAATTTGGCAGAATCATTGACGTCCTTTTAACGGAAAAACCTCTCATATATGCCGTGACTGCTGTGATCGTTGATTTAGCACAGACAAGAGGTAAGTTTTTGATCTTTCATGTAATCGTTTTACTTTTCCATCAATGCCAAATAACAACATCTATTACTTGCTTAAATTGTTCCCTTGCAACTTACTAATATCCAATGGCACAAATCGATAGGGATCATTTCGAACAATTGTATGTTTAACCTCACATTAAGTATATTTTTTGCTAACTAAGTTTTCATAGATTTGTTTTCACATATATATGGTAGCATGCTATGGTTGTGTACGGATGGATAAATCTATGCTGCTATATTATGCAATGGAATATCCATATATTTTGTGAATTTATAAGGTTGAACAGGTTAAGCCATTTATTTTGCATGTTGCTCATTTGATGTGTCCCCACGAAATGCCTAGTTTAATATATACTAATTGACAACATTTATTTGATCTTTCCTTGAAAAATGAATGGAGTATGCATTTTCATATTGTCTTAATGAACATGAAATGCCCAACCTTCAAAAAATGTGTCTATTTTTAATTTCGCCTTTGCTCAGAGGCATACTTGTCCCTAACTAATCGAGTTCAGTGATGAAGTTACTGTTCTAATATATTGTAATTTCATTTGGTATAATACAGATACCCTGTATTTTTCGATGATATGGTTATGCGTGCATTGCCAGTCATTCCTTTGATTACATACAGGCTTATTGAGAATGATGCGACAGACACTGCAGAGAAAGTTCTAGCTGTATATTCAAAGCTCATGCTTTATCATCCTTTTCGATTCACATTTGTTCGTGAGATTCTTGCATACTTTTATGGTCTTATTAACAATAAACTTATTATGAGAATTCTAAGCATTCTTGACATTCCCAAGGTAACCTTTCGTTGGATACTGATCGTGCTTTCAGAAATTATTATTTGCATGTTATGGTATTTCTGGATCATTTTTACTAAATCACCTTCTATATCCATTTATTGAATTATTTCTAATTTGGTTATTATTTTGTTGCAGATTCCTTTCTCAGAAGCATTCTTACAACATATTAGGTCAAACTCTGGTTTATGCCCACCATCTGATTATTTTACTAATCTCTTATTAGGCCTTTTAAATAAAGTTATACCTCCTATAAGGTCAAGTGCCTCCATGGGGGATAGTTTTGGCACATTTTCACGTACTGTCGGAAACAGGGTTCAAGCAGCAGCCCAATCTGTAGCATCAAATGTTCCTGAAAGTCAAAAAGTTTTCTACCAAAATCAGGACCCTGGTACATACAGTCAACTATTGTTGGAAACTGCAGTGATTGAAATCTTGTCACTGGGTATGCACTATCATCAGATAGTTTCTACACTTGTTCAAATAGTTGTACATGTACAGCCAACTCAAGCTCAATCCAGCCATTCTATGCAAAGTGTGTCCAGTGGAATTAGTCAAAGCTCAATTTTACCAGCGTCACCATCAGCTGCAACTGCAGATTCTATGAGCACAAGTAGATCAGCTGCATCAGTACCTGGGCTAAATGCCACGAGTATTGGTTCAGGAAGTAACAATGCTGTTCAAGCTTCATCTTACCTTATGATTCAAGCATGTGGTCTTCTGTTAGCACAGCTACCACCAACCTTTCATATTCAATTCTATGCTGAAGCAGCCCAAATAATCAAAGATTGTTGGTGGCTCACAGATGTGACAAAGTCGTCAATGGAATTAGACACTGCTTTTGGCTATGCTCTGTGGGATCCAACATGGGCTTTTCAAGATAACACTTCAACTACAATTGGTAAACTTCTGAATTACCTTTTCCAAGATTCACGTC
Source organism: Thuja plicata (assembly GCA_018584345.1). NCBI lineage: Eukaryota > Viridiplantae > Streptophyta > Pinopsida > Cupressales > Cupressaceae > Thuja > Thuja plicata. Next base: position 843,878 of record MU226133.1, read on the forward strand.
ATGAGTTTTTATGTTTGACTAAAAATAGAACTTGAAGAAAGAATACCATCACTTTATATAAGTTAATAGCACTCTGGAATCAATGCATTTGCTGGGAGTTTGATGAAGTTGGCAAGTGAACACTTAGAAAGTAAATACCAAGAATTAAGGTAACAATTTTCTAGGTATCGAGCTATTAGTAATTACTTGGTCCATAATGTTGGGGTAATATACAATTGCACCTTTTATTTACTTAGGTAAATTATGAATAAGAGAACATATTAATTCCCTTATTTGATAGAATTCTTTGCCATCTCTACATCATTCATCTCCTTTATTGATAGTATTATGTGCCATAACTCTCGTCAGGATGAGTTTACTGGATGCCTTTTCTCTTACATGTAATTCAATTTATTTTGGGATACTTTGTCACCCTGTCCTGTGCATCCTAGTGTGTAAATATTCTGGTCCATTTCCTTTGTTTTACAAACTCTTGAATACATATATTGGAATGTGTAAGGAGCCTGCCTGGCTCTATCTCTGAATTTGCTTGCAAAAGTTTAATTTGTTTTGGATTGTGATAATATATGAAATTTTTAAGAAGTTTGTCAGGTAATAACAATAACATCACAAATATTCATTAACAACTTACTTCCATTCAATACAAATAACCATACCAAGATGAAATAACAATGCATTCAAATTGAATCAAATTCGAACCCCCAATACAAATATCAGCACCACACCTCTGAACATTCTTCTTAGAAAATTGAAATGGATTTAATTATTGATAGCATGAAACGTCACTAATGCAAGCAACAATATAATTAAATTTGGAACCTGTTTACAATCTTCAATGTCTTCAATGCTGGCCGCAGCTAAAGCAAGGATGGCTGCTGTTTCTGAAAGCTCACGCCACCTACAAACCAAATGTCAAATTCCCTAAGGATTGCGGCTGAAAGTTGCAAACTGAAACTCCTTCAATGCCATCAAACCCCAAATGTCTATCTATGCTACACAATGCTGAAAGTTACACAATTCATCAGCATCAAATCGCTGATTCAAAGTGTCACAAATATGAAAGGAAAGCTACGTTTCCTGCTGGGGTAAATGCTTCAAACCCTTCTCTCCAAACTTTTCCAAAATCGAAGACCAAATGGCAAAACATGAATGAATGAATAGCATAATGAATGAATTCGATTTCTCCTCCATGTCTTTTATAATCTCTCAAAAAGAAATCGAACCCTAGCTTCTTAATCACACATTTCATAACTTAAATGATTTGACTTTTAAAACCATTGGAAAATTTACATCTCTTTGAAATATAATACTCCATTATAATTCCCCTACTTTAATGACATAGCATTTAAATATAAAGTCATTATGATTAATTAATGACTTGACTTTATAAAATAAGCTCATATAATAATTAATTAAGCGAACTTAATTATCCTCACCACAACAATAAACTCCTCAAGTCAGTACAAATGCTCTGCCAAGTCTATCACTAGGACACCCTGCCCCAAATAGACACTGCCAAAAATAGACTTACTATAAATAGTAAGTCCCTCGAACTGGAAACTCTGCAAATGAATCCATAGCTCCACTGATACCAATGCTTAGGCGCCCTGCTACAAATAGCAATCATGATGATCCCCCAAAATAAGCACTTACTATAAATAGTAAGTCCGTCAATCTGACTCAAACGAAGAGCAATCCTTGTATCATAGACCTTCAGAGTGGAAACTGACCACTGGCTCTGCCACACGACCGCCTCTAACGTCCCGATTAGCCTACAAGGGTCACAGAAATAAGGTAACCCCATGTGCCTAAAAACGGGGACATTACAGAATGTGTTTATTCTTATTTATTCACATTTGAATTAGTGACATCTTGTTATTGTTCTTAATGTGATTTAATATTGCATAATCTTTATAAAATTGAAGATGGTATTATATATGATAGATTAGGTGACATTTGATTTCATATTTGGGATAGTAGTTTTTGTCATATCCCCTTTCTAGAGTGGACATCAGAGATGGAGGAGTTGGCCTATCATTGGAGTCTCGTAGGCTAGCAGAGATGGATAGGGACGCACTCAGTGCATACAATGATCAGATTTTGGCTTTACAGACAGTTTGGAGCAGTTCCTAGATTTTAGGGGATATTCCTACTTTTTAGGAGGTGGTGTCAGCTTCCAGATTTGAGGTTCTATAAGGTCATCCCTTGGTTTCAGTTTTAGGAGATTTGGGTGTGTTTCCTAGTTTTTAGGAGCATCCCTAGATTTTAGGGATGAGACTGCCAGTTGTCCCAGGTTGTCCGGCATCAATCACAGGCAGGTGACATATTCAGTTTCAGGATTTTGGGGTGTTTCGGGTGTTCTGTGGCTATTTGGGATATATTTTAATATATTTAAATATTTTCCTAAGTTAGCATTTTAATATTTTAAATAAGGCTATGTATATAGCCATTTTGGAGTAATAAGGGGTTTTCTGGCTTCATCTGGCTCGATATGCCTATGTGTTATAGCTCGTTGGAAAGGTCTCGAAATTCGCTACATGATTTTCACCTTCCAGAGTCTTTTTGGTGCTTGGAGCTATTTAATTATAATAAAGTGACATTTTCTCTATAGTTTGGACGCCATAATTGGGAAATATCATTTAATTATAAAGTGCACTCTTAATTCTCTTTTAGGGTTCGGATTGCAAAGGAAAGGGGATATAAGGAGATGGAAACCTAATTGATGCTAATCTTTTACACATTGAAACTTGTTTTTGGCGAATTTGCTCTGATAGAGCGATTCCTCTTCTGGGACGCAAACCCCAGGTTTGGGACTGGCTGGGACGTATCCCTCAATAGTTGTTGTCAGTGGATTCATCAGGCATTGTGTATTGTTTGCCAGAGGCAGAGTGCCATTCCGTGTTGAGGATTCAGATTGCATACAAAGGTTTTCAATAGAGAGGCTGGATTCATCCAGTTGTGACGTGATTATTGCAGCATAGGGCCGCCATTTGCAGCTTGGGCACTATACGCTGGTTGTGGTGAATGCTTGCATCCAGCCGTAGCATGTATTCTTGAGTCGTGGCCACCATCTATCCACCAGTTGGTGCCAGTGTTGTTTGTAAGCTCCAACGAATTTGCATAAGGGTTTCTACTTGAATATTTAAATAAGAAATCTCCCTGGTACGATTTGTATCAATTCTGAATTATTGAATGTTCTTACATGTTTTCAGCTTCCTTTCATATGCATTGTTCATCTTTCGTTACTTGCTTCAATATTCTCAAAAAAACACAAAAAGAAACAAAACATTCTGCAACTTCTGTCTATTCTATATGACCACCAAAAGTCTCAGAAAAGCATAGTTTACTATTTTAAAACTTACAGCATATTAGTAAGAGAATCCGTAAGGGATCTTTTAGTTTTTCTTTCTTTCCCTGAGGTTTATATTCTTGCATATTTGAGTGTTTTGAATCACTCATTGCAAAAGGTCTCGAAGGAGAAATTGACTATTCCATTGCATTATAGGGATCATATCTACTGAGTCACTAAGTCCGAGTCAAATTTGGGTCTGCCAAGTTGTGGATGTTGGAATATATTAATTTCAACCATGCTAACGTATTATATCACAGACCAAATCCACCATCCTATCTACCAAATCTGATCTCTATCATTTAAAGTAGTGTTTATCTTATCTACTAGACTTTACCGGCATTCTAGATACTTCTATGTTATTTAATGTTGACTTATCCTCACAACTACTGTGAAGACCAAGGCTTCAATGTTGATCCGCTCACACTGGTTATAAATACAATGTAATGCTAACTACTACTTACTCCCAGTTGAGTCCAGCTCTGTAGAGCTGTAAGAGGCTGTCCAAAACAGCAATATGTAATGGTTAATGTATTTTGTGAAGAGTTGAAGCTCAGATATCACATGTAATGATTTATGTGTTCAAGATGAATTTTAATTTGTTTGTGCTTTTTTATTTTTGCTTCCTTTGTTTCCTTCAATTGTTATCAGAGCTAATGGAAAATGATCTTGGAATATATGAGCCTGAGGGAGTTTTTTGTATATGTGAGGTATTCAGCAGCCTGAAGAAGATTTGTTTCCAGTTAAAGGTTGTGAAGGTTGCATGGAGAAGTGTTGAAGAAGATTACTGGCAAAAGAATTCACTGCTCTTAGAAGATCCTCTTGCCGTTTGATGCAAAGCTGCTATTTGAAGAAGGAATGAAGTAGTTGTAGGAAATAGACAATTGCTTCAGAAGATGCTTGCCACTTTGTAGAAGAAGCTTAAAGAGATCCACTTAGTCTTGATGCTGAAGATATTAAGTCAAGTAGTTGTCACTATGATTGTACAAGTCATAGAAGTGACTATTGTGAGATGTGTGAAGTGGGCTGTAAAGTAGCCGATGTTGAAGTTTGAATAGACTGCAAGTATTTCTGCAGTTGGCTAGGTCAAGCCACTAAGAAAGAAAGTGCCCTCAGAGTTTTTTTTTTTTTGCTGCTGTTAGAGGAAGGAGATAATGTGTATGGAAAAGAAATTGAGGCCCGAAGAAAAATATTCTAGTTGTGTTTGCAAAGGATCTAAAGATTAGAGAGGAGAGAAAAATGTTTCAAGAAGCTGCTGCAGCAGTCGAAGTATTGGATGTTATATAAATTCGAACAAGAGTTGTTGATAAAGGAGATCAGAAGATGAAAGGATATGAAGTGGTCAATGGATTGAGGAAATAATATGTTTGAATGCCGCAGCATTCTGTTTCTGTATAAAGCAATGTATGAGGCCAATAAAGCCCACTAAAGCTAGGATCTCAGAGCACCTGCAGTGTGACTCTATGGGAGTGTAGAGGAAATGCATGTGTCTCGACCTGAACCAACGATGGACTGGATATACTAAGAGTGCCATAGCTTGTGGTAAGAGCATTCCAACAGCAGCATGGGATTTCCTAGGTTCAATCACTAGCATTCAAGGACTCTATATGCCAAAGCATCAGTTAATGAAACTATGTAAAAAAATCAGAATGCATACTTGAAATTAAGGGGGAATGTTAGAATATATTAATTTCAACCATGTTGACGTATACCACAGACCAAATCCACAGTCCTATCTACCAAATCTGAAAATTCTAGAAGAAAGTATAAAGGAATTTATTGCAGAAGGATTTGAAACTGATGTAGCAGCCAAATATTGTCATTCGGCAAGTGTTGGAGTAAACAAGGTAAAAACAAAAGGGTATAGGTAATGGAATTTTATTTTTGGGTAAATATTTGAGTGGTCTGAAATGTTTAATGTATCTATTTTTTTGTTGGAGGTGCATGATCGGTTGTAGTGGACACCCCCAAGATTTTTTTGGTCCTAAAATGTAAAACTTAGCCATAGGCAAGTCTGATTTCCCCATATTTTTGTAAGCCTTGTTGAGTCAGGCCTACATGGATAAGTGGGATAATAATGTAGTGTGTATCCTCTTGTGCATAAAGAGGATGTGTCATCAAGTTGTGGAATAATCTAAGCTTGATGGTGAATCAAAGAATCTGAATCTTTGATTAAGGGGGAAATATGAGATGGTGTAATCTCAAATTGCGAAGGACCAAGGTAAAGTTTGCAGGAGATTTTAACATATTGGTGATTCATGAACCATGTAGATGGAAAGGATTCCTATAGAACTAGCAAGTACATTGGTTGGGTACCTATGTATCTCAGTAGATGGATCACTTTTTATATGGACTTGATAATCAATGCAAGTATAGAAGAAGAAACACAAAAATCAGTGAAGAAAGCCTAGAGTGATGATCAAGAAGTGTGTGCAGTATAAATTAGTTTCCCAATTTTGTGAATTTTTGTGGTCAACAGTCACCACTTGTACGTGAGGTTTGTGGTAATCCAAAACCATCTATGAGGTTCATGGTCATAAGTAACCTTTTGTATGTGAGGTTCGTGGTTAGCCAAAACCACTCAAGTACAGAGTTTATGGTTAGCTAGAAACCATTTGTGTGAAGAGTTTGTGGTCAGAAAGAAACCACTTGAGAAGCATATTGTTTAGGGATAAGCCGCAAAATCCCAAGGTGATTATGATGAGGGAAATTAGTATAATTAATTTATGGGGGGATGTTAGAAAATAAATTAATTATCAGCCAACTACTTGTGTCGGCAGAGACCAATCAGACTGGTCAAGCAGGTCCACCTCTAGCACAGTGTTATCTTCTTGATCATCCCAACCACCTAGCTTGATCTCCAACTGCATGTCATGAATATTGCAGCAAACATTCCAAAAATTTTCAACAATTCCTTAAGATATTTGGTTTGAGAGATGAGAATACCATGCTTATCTTGAGTAATTTGAAAACCAAGGAAAAACTTTATTTCACCAAGTATAGACATTTCAAATTCATTTTTCGTTGGATGTAGAGTAGAGGTAATGATTGTGATGAACTTCATTGGAACTATTTAAGCAAAGCAAGTTGCTGTCAGTCAGTTCATTGGTTATTGTATACTTCTATATCTGTATTTTGGACAATGAGTCCAGAAGGTGGGTTTAACCTTCACATTTGGGCAGTGCGCCTGGGCAGTGAGTCTTTTGTTTCTCTTGACTCCTAATAGGGTTTGTCCTTTAACAGGGACTGTGTACTGTATGTAATAATCAACTCCTAATAGGGCTAAATCTCCTAATATGGATACAATACTTTTAGTACATTATTTGTGGGTGCTAATTCTCACCGAAATTTTTCCCTTAACAAGGTTTCCTTGACACCTATTGCTTGTGTTATGGTTTTTCTCTTGAAGTGTTCTACTTTACATTGAATAATTGGTTTGTAAGTTTAAAGTTGTAAAGAATTGGTACACAACTGATTCACTCGCCCCCTGTTTGCCTCCTAGGGTAAACTTAGTTATCTAGAGAAGTGATTGTACAGAACATGATTGAGATAAAGCAAAGGATAATTCTTCTATTCATTCATCCGCAGTGGTTACAATAGTATAGCTTTGTTCATAACATGATATGTTACCCGAAGGTAGTACAAGAATATAAAGGACCGAAGGGACGCGACAGTTGGTAACCATACGCCAACTCCCTAGCCTCCGGTCACTAACTAATTCCCAACCGACAACATTAATTACATTATACCTGACAGCATCATCCCCCCAAAAAGACAAGTCGTCTCCGACGACTTAAGTTTTAACAACAAAATGGGATAATGTCGATTACAAAACATGAAAGAAAGCAGCTAAGAAGTAGAAGAGGGCATCCCTAGAACTGACGGCTGGGACGTAGAAGGGGTCAATTTCCGTCACAACTGGTACACCTGCTGGGTACGGATATCCAAATCCGCCTGTATCTAAGAGTTGGTCTCTACTGCTTCCTTGAGCATGAGTGTAACCTCCTGTAGCTCCGTCTCCTTCTGACGACATGCCTCCTTGGCCTGATGCATGCCTCTGTGGCCTTGGCCAACTAGGCCTCAACTATGCCCTTACCAGCTGTGGCGGCCTCTATCTGTGCCAAAAGGGCTACCCGCTCGCGCTCGGTCTGCCACGCGGTCTGCTGAGTGGCGAGCTGGGTAGCCATCTCCTCCCGAGATCTCTCTGCAGCCACCCTAGCCTCTTCTGCACGCTGTGTCTCCAGCACCACCCGCCGACCCCTATCCACCACAGCTGTCAAAGAGTCCAAATAGGACTCCAAATCCTCATCCACTAGATCATATGTCGGCTCTGTATCTGGCTGAATCGTGGCCTCACTCTGAGTGTCACCATCCTCCTCTGTCAACACATGGGTACTCTGTTCACCTCCTGTACACTCCAACTCTCTGTCAATATGCATGTCCTCTCGCACCGGGGATTGAATAAAAGGTCCCCGTGTCACCGGTGCAAGGAACCGCTGTGCTAGGTAGGCGCTCGCTCGACCCATCATATTGGAAGATGCCCCTGCCTCCATACTCCTACCCACACTGTTACCTCCGGAGTCCACTAAAAGGGAGGCATCAAAGGTAACTACTGCCTCCGACCCGATCACCTCCAGTCGCACCTACTCTGACTCCTCTACCCTGCTCAAGGGTCCTCTCTACGTCCTTTGCCATGCCTTCGCCCACTAAGACTGTATCCTGGATAGGGATGTGAGGTATGCTCTCGCTATCCACTGTGTCCGGTTCAGGAAGTGCAGTCGCTATGGAAACTCTTGCTGACGTCACTGTAGGTGGAGTCAACTCAATGGGAGTCTGAACCTGGCCAAACGTCGGGATAGCTGTCGTGACCGAGGCAAAATGCACTCCATTAGAGAGCATGGGTCGTGGAAACAGTAGTGGGGTAGCTGAAATTACCTCCACCTCATCATCATCCCCCTTTGAAGCACTCTCCTCAGGTGTCTCTTGTCACCCGCTGTCCGTGTCCCCGTGTTCCCCACTCACATCCAACTCTTGTCGGGCTCGTTTCGAGCCGGAAACTACCTTTTGTCTGCTCGGCGTGTCTAGATGGCGCCATCTCATGATGGGAGGCTTGCCTGGAGCCAAAGGGCCCACCTTCACCTCCTGCGCCAGTATGTCCGCAGGAATCTGTCTAACAACCGCGTCCAATATCAACCCGATCGCATAATGTGGCATATAGAAAGTATGGTGTTGGAGCGTCATAAAGGCATACATCCACTTTGCCAGCACTGCCCCCCAATCGTATATCCGGCCGCCGAGTAAATGGTTCATGAGAGTGACCTGCTGAAAGGATATGTCGGATGCACGGCTAGACCCTATAAGGCGACTCTTCACTACGTCCATTAAACACCTCCAGTGTCCCTCTCTAATGAAGGTCTTCTTGATTCCCCTATTGTGTGAGGACTTACAAAGGGAGTCCTTTTCAACAGCCGTGAGATCATCTCTGCAAACCAACCTTATGTAGAAATCCTTATTTTCCAAAGCCATTTTCTGTGGCTTCATCTCAACCCTAACCCCTTTGGCTAGCAGCCCGAATACTCTCCGAAATTCTGCTGCTATGAATGAGACCGTCACCAAATGGTTTAGGTTCGAGAGAGTGCTCTCTTTCGAAAAGCTATCGAAAGACTCAATCATTGCCCACAACAGGCCTTCGAAATCTTTTATGCAAAATATGGGCATTTGGATAACCCATTGTACCTACGCCTTCGTGAGGTTATCCTTAACCAGTAGGTTGTTCGGAGTATTTGGGCTTTCCATCCACCATCTTCGACACTCCAAGCCGTTCAATCCCTCGAAGGCGATTGTTTGCGCTGTAATGGAGTCCCTTTGAGATCCGACAGCTGCCATTTGTGGCCTCTTGACTTTTAATTTCTTCCTTCTGCTTGCGCCTGCAACTCTCACGCCAAAAGGTAGTGTATGCACGTTTCTATCCATGCTTGGATTACTGCTACTTGCATTCTCTTCCAACCTTCTCTTCCAAGTTCTTTTACCAGCGGATTCCATAAGTGTTTGATGTTTTGTTCTTATGCAAAATAAATAACTCTGAATCCCTAATGTTTGGCTTCGTACGGCTAGCAATGGCCTTCAAAAGTGTTTGGCCTCCGGATGCTTTGCTGGGGCTATGCTTCCTCTTTTCCGTACGGAATTGAGAACCGTGCGACCTCTCCTCTAATATGCTTTTGATTTGCCGTACTACAGTACGGTAATCCTCAACTCCTTCTGTGGCTCTACTATTTGCCGTACAGTTGTAGGAGACTTAAGTGTTCCCGTCTGTACGACGCAAACACTAGAAGTTGTTGTACAACCACGATGGGATTAATTTAAGAGTTGACTCAAACGCAACTTTGTACGGCCTTTTAAAGAAAAACCTTCCATGTATCTTCACCTTGTCAACCCATCCTTACGATCTCAGATTTGTCTTTCCTTGCCCGTACGACGCTATTCTCCTCCCATCTGTACTGTTGTACGGTTCGTACAGTTGCGTGAATTTTCTAATGCAAAAAGAAAATTTAATGTGTGGCACCTTGCTGTACATACTGGATTTTATACGTATGCTGCCCACGCCTTACTTTTCGTCTGCCCTTTTGTTTTCCTTCTCCGGGTACCATACGCCGTACGAAATGTTCTATTTGTGTTCCTTCCCTTTTCCTTGCGTGCTCAAGACTGTACGGGCTCATATGAAATGATTAGTGTGTCACTATCGTACGGCACTTAACGTCGTGCGTTGGTTTATGCAACATCTTGTACTGTCGTACGGCCTTTGGTGCCATTTGGTTGTGTTTAGTCCCGTGCGGCTGTATGCCTTATGGCCCCGGTTATATTTTATCTTTCATTTTTTTTGCTTTCGCACAACCATATGTATCAGTTCATCAGTAATAATCTGTGATCTATTATTTTTATGTTATTGCATTCTTCTCTTTGAGAGAGAAGTCTAAGGTGAAAGTCCTTGTTTCCACCCTCTGGGATGAGCCATGGTGGATCCACTCCCTGAGATGAGTCAAGGTGGATGTCATGTGTGTGACTCCATGACTTTATGGGCCCACTCATCCTGTGTACATTTCTGAGAGGTGACGACTTCTTAGACAATGAACACTTGTATTTGATGTTACAAGGTGAAAATCTTGTAATGGAGATTCGTTATGGTAGACATTTAATATGTCAGTGCACATACCATAATAGGGTTATATGTAAGGGAATGTAATGTTCCTTATTACTATATCCTCGTATCACGATCTGAGGTACAAACATTAACACGTACGGACACTTTACCTTTTTTTAAAAAAATTATTACTTTGTCAATTGTTTGCCTGGTGGTCACCCGACGATCATGGTACGGTTTCAACTTCGAGCCATTGACAGCGTCAGCTATGGGTTGCCCGTCTAACGTGGACAACTTAATTGCCCCATTGGCATTGACTTCCCGAACTTGGTACGGGCCCAACCATTTCACCTTAAACCTGTCGGGTTTGATCTCGTTCCGCCCATTGTACTTCAGTATGAGTTCCACGTCAGTTGCCCACTGTTCCAACATCCGTCGTTCGTCGAGTTTGTTAAGGGCATGCAAACGTTCCTAGAGGCTCTCCATGTCACCCGGTTTGTTGTCGAGTGCTATTCGGAGGCTGGGCACCATAAATTCTATCGGGACGACAACCTCTTGTCCATACATCAATTGGAATGGAGCGTGTCCCGTGGTGACCTTGTATGCCGTACGGTATGCCCATAGTACGGACGGAAGTCGCTCTTCCCAGTCTTCGCCTTCTACTCCGCACGACTTGTAAATTACCGACACGAGTATCTTGTTGGTAGCTTCGGCCTGCCCATTTGCCCTCGGGTAGTAGGGGCTCGAGAGTGAGTGAAAAATTTTAAATTTCGTGGTGAGCAACCGTATTACATGGTTAACGAAATTCCCTCCTCTGTCACTAGTGAGCTGAATAGGTATGTCATACCGTGTGATTATCTGTTCATAAATAAATTTTGCCGTGCTTACTGCGGAGTTGTCCGGCAGGGCTCTAGCTTCGACCCATTTGGTAAGGTATTCAGTTGCCACCACAATGTATCGACACCTGCGTCTCTTGCTTTCCTTTAGCGGTCTGACGAAATCTATTCCCCATCGCTCGAACAACTCGTGAGCGTTGGACGGGTTTAAAGGCATAAAGTCCTGCTTGAGTGGTTTCCCAGCTCTTTGACAGGTGTCGCAACTCACCACCCATTCTCGTGCGTCATTATACAACGTGGGCCACCATAGCCCTGCGAGTAAAACCTTCCGCGCTGTCGTATCCAGTCCCATATGCCCTCTGGCGGGACCTTCATGGGCCTCCCTCAGAACACCCTATACTTCTTCCATCACACACCTCCAAAGTACCTGGTCGGGTCCCATTTTGTACAATAACCCGTTAATGAGTTGGAAGGTCTTACTTCTCAGGACAAGTTTCCTTCTCTCTCTCGGTGGCATTCCCTCCGGAAATTGTCTTGTGGACAAGAATTCTCCAACGCTTGCATACCACGGAGGAAGAACAGCAATACGAAAAAGATGGGCATCCGAGAAGTCGTCATTCACCCCCTCGAGCGGCTCCCCAGATTTGATGCGCGATAGGTGGTCTGCACACACGTGACTTTTTCCCGGTCGTACTATGATGTTAAAGGTGAACTCCTGCAACAAAAGCAGCCATCTGCTTAGTCGGCCCTGAATAAGTGGTTTGTTCACCAGGTACATTAAGGCTTGATGATCCACGAAGAAGGTGAATGGGGTAGCGAGTAAGTAATGCTGGAATTTCTGTGCAGCATACACCACCCCAACGCTTCTCTCTCCGTCGTTCTGTAGTTTTTCTCTGCCTTTGAGAGGAGCCTACTTGCAAAGTATATGGGGTGATCTAACCCGTGGTCACCCGTCTGTGCCAACGTGGCTCCAATCGCGAAATTGGATGCATCCACATGCACATGGAATTTTTGTCCCAGTTAGGATAAGCCAGGATAGGTGCGGCTGCCAACCTTGCCTTAAGGTCTTCAAAGGCTTCCCCTTGCTCCGTTCCCCAATTATAATGTTCTCCCTTCCGAGTTAGTTGATCCATCGGGCAATATACATGAGCAAAATGTTTGATAAATCTCCGATAGTATCCTATATGTCTGAGGAATGATTTAAGTCCTGGAACATCCGTGGGTGGCTCCATCTCGAGAATTACCCTTATCTTGTCCAGATCAGTTTTTAGTCCAGCCTTACACACATTGTGTCCAAGTAGTTTCCCCTGTGGTACCATGAACCGACATTTCTTGGGGTTGAGGGCCAACCATGCCTGTCTGCATCTTTCCATGCATTCCTGAAGGGCGACCAAATGGGTATCTTCGGCACTAAAAATAGACCAATCGTCCAGAAAGGCTTTGAAGTTGCCTACGGACATTTTGTCAAATATATGCAGGATTATTCTTTGAAATGTCGTCGGGGCATTGCAGAGTCTGAACAGCATTCGGTTATAAGCATATATGCCATCCTCTACTATGAACGTTGTCTTCAACTTGTCTTCTTCGGCGATAGATATCTTATTGTATCCGGAGAATCCATCCATGAAGGAGTAAGTCTCATGACCGGCGACCTCCTCCGAGATACTATCAGTGAACGATATCGGGAATGGATCCTTTATGGTCACCGCATTGAGGCATCTGAAATCGACACATCTGAATTTGATTCGCCTCCTTAAGTGAGATAACTATTGGTGAGACCCATTCGCTTGTTTGGACTTTAAATATGATCCCGGCCTCTAGCATGCGCGCGATTTCGTCATTCACTTGTGCCGTGCAGTTTTTATTCATCTTGTATGGTCCTTTCCGCATAGGCACGGCCCCAGGTACTAACGGAATTCAGTGGACACAATTCCAGTGGAACCCCCTTGAGGTCTTTATATGTCCAGGCGAAGACATCTCGGTACTCCATGAAAATTTTGAAAGCTGCTGCTTTTAACACTGGATTCCAATCATCGCCTACGAGAATGTTTTTGGGGGTATCTTTGGTTCCTAAGTTCACGGTTTTCACTGACGGCTCTTCATACTTGATTGGTCTTTCTTCGTCAAACTTGTGTGCAGGGGTTTCTTCCACCCGAGCCTCCCCCTCCTTGTACTCACCATACTCTCGCGGAAACAAGTCTCTCTTCGGCCCTTCGTCCACCTCTATCATGTTACAGTGAAACAATTCGTAGTCTTCCATTTGCCAATGGAAGAGCCCATTTAATGAATCTAAGTCGTCTTCGGAGCACTCTTCTAGTTCCAGTATCCCTTCCTTGTTTGGCTCCATGCGTTCTCCCTTTTTCAACCTCTTCTTCAGTGTCCGATCCTGACGAGGATGCCAGGTCTTCACTAACCAATTGATTTCTCAAATCGATTGTAAATTTCCGGCCATCTCTCTCCATCGAAATTACGTTCCATTTCCAGTCATGCTTAGCTTTTGCTTGCACAAGCCATCCTCTCCCTAGAAGAGCGTCGTATCCCTTATGGGTTTGATCACATGTTGGTCTGCTCCTACCAGTTGGAAGGTTGGCGGCCACAGTGTCGGTCGCCCGAGTTTCCTCCATGTCTCTTCGGGTAGAACATTGACACCCGATCCTCCGTCGATGATAGTGTCGGTAAGTATTGTGCCAAGAATTCCCATATCCATTAATGCAGGATGCCTTCCCGTGTTGAGTGCCAACAGCATCGGGTCCTCAACAGAATTTCCCTTCTTGAGGGGGTTTGCCTTCGTTTCGGTCACCTTTCGCACGTTAGGAGATGATACCATGTTAAGCAGGGTCGTTCTTAATTGTGGCATGGCTGCAAGGTCTCCCAATTGTATTGGGATTTTTGTCTGCATTACTTGCCTTAGTATATTGTGTTCTGCGTGACCTCCTTGGGAGGTTCCCGCAGCGTCGTCTGTTTCTTTCCGTTTGGCCATCATTCCTCTCTCGATGTCTTCTTTGGCCTCACGTACTCTTTTCTTCTCAGTCTCCGGATGTGGGTAGGTGGCCTTCTTTGCCTGCTCCCGGGTGATTGCCAACACCTCCCCTTCATTGCCTTCGATATTCAAGAAGTTTACGCCGGGTTTTGGGCATTTTGTGTCGTCGTGGTCTCTGGGCCCGCACCATTTGCAAAGGAATTGCCAACACCTCCCCTTCATTGCCTTCGATATTCAAGAAGTTTACGCCGGGTTTTGGGCATTTTGTGTCGTCGTGGTCTCTAGGCCCGCACCATTTGCAAAGGAATTGTGGCTTTTCCCCCTTCGAACACTCCCTCGCAAAATGCCCCCATTGGTTGCATATCCGGCATTGAATCATTGGCCTCCCGCTAGCATCGTACTGGATGCGGCTCCGGCCTCCGTCGATGTTATTATTGTCGTTTCCCCTTCCTCCACAACGGTTATTCCAGTAGCCGCCGGACGATGCTATGTTCTGTGTTCCCGAGTGCTGTTGAGGCTGACGATTCTTACGTGAACATGACTTGCTAGTGGTCCCGTCTCTTCATGTTGAACGAACATTCCTTTGTGGAATGGCCTGCCATTTGGCAAATGTCGCAGAACATTTTCTTTTGGCATGCGCCCTTCGTGTGGCCTGCCTCCTTACAGTCGATACACCACAAGTCTCCTTCGTTTCGATTGGTGCTTCCCTTCATAGTTTTGAATTCTTTAAGCATCCTTTCCATATCCTTTTGTAGTGCGGTGACTTTTTTCTTTGCTTCTCCGTCACTGCCGCTATGTGATGACCCTATTTTTAGCAGGTTGTGGCAGTGACCGGGTCAGCTCATCATCACGACCCTCGTGAGCTGATGCAGAGTTTTGAGGGTCCCAGTTGACAGACTTACTATTTTTAGTAAGTCAGGACTTACTATTTTTAGTAAGTCAGTTGGTCAGTTTCCTTTTCTGACAGGGCAGTACCGGCAGTGGTCAATTCTCCAGACGATATTCAGTTATTCAGTTTCTTGGACTGGGAACTTACTATTTATAGTAAGTCTATATTTGGCAGTTGCCATTTATGGCAGGGCAG
>MU226133.1:874971-903845 GCA_018584345.1 Thuja plicata
TTTACAAACAGAGGCACACCAAGGATTCGACGTCAAGGTGGCAGGAGGAAGCATTTTGTCTTGCACCCATCTGGTCCCACAGCTGAGCATTTCTATGGGTAACCACACGGTGACAGATGACTTCTTCATAGTTTATTTGGACGACATGGAAGTCATCCTCGGCATCCAGTGGATGTAAACATTGGATGAATACACACAGAGTTTCAAACGGATGGAATTTTCATTCGAGTTGGATGGCAAGAAAGTTGTTCCGAGGGGAATGTCGAATTGAGGACCGAGGGAAATTTCTGCCAGACGGATGGAGGCCATCCTCAGGCACGACGATATGGTCTGGGCCGCACACTGTTTTATCTCATCAGAACCAGTACATGGACAACCTACCTTCTATCAGGATGAGGAACTTTAGAATGTGTTGGAGAAGCATCAACTAGTTTTTGTTGACATACCACCAGGCGTACCACTGCACCGTGGGTTTGAACACACTATTGAGATGGAGGCAGGCGCCCAACCTGTCATCACCACACTGTACCGCCATCCTAAAAGGTCTAAGGATGAAATTGAAACAACAATACAGGAGCTTCTAGACAAGGGATGGATCAGGCCCAGTTCTAGCCCTTTTGCATCATCTGTCGTACTGGTCAAGAAGGACGGAACTCTGAGGATGTGTGTGGACTACCGTGCATTAAATAAGAAAACCATCAAGAACAGGTACCCTATTCCCAGGATCGATGAGCTATTGGATGAACTGCATGGTGCAGTCTTTTTTTTCGAAAATAGATCTCCGATCTGGGTATCATCAGATCCGTATGAGAGGTAAAGATGTGGAGAAAACAGCCTTTCGTTGCCACTATGGGCATTACGAGTTCCTGGTCATACCATTTGGATTGACCAATGCTCCCGCCACATTCCAGTCCTGTATGAATCACATCTTTAGCAAGCAACTGCGTAAGTTTCTATTGGTAATTTTCGACGACATACTCATATACAGTAAGACATGGGAGGAACATTTGAAGCATTTGGATGAAATACTGGAGATTATGTAATCACAATCCTTGTTTGCCAAAAGGTCAAAATGTGAGTTTGGGATGACAGAGATATTGTACCTCGGGCACATTGTTAGTGGGAGAGGGGTTCAAGTGCATCAGGAAAAGATTCAAGCCATTCTGGATTGGCTGCCACTAAAGACTCTCTCAGACCTGCGCGGATTCTTCGGGTTGTGCAGTTATTATAGGCGGTTCGTGAAGGGATTCTCACAACTTAGTGCACCATTGACGGACTTAACAAAGAAAGGATCATTCCAATGGAGCGAACAGGCACAAAAAACTTTTGAAAGGCTCAAAGAAGTCATGAGCTCTTGCCCGGTCCTGGCACTTCCTGATTTCAACCGACCCTTCATTTTGGAGTGTGATGCCTCCGGAGAGGGTGTTGGGGCCGTGCTGATGCAGGACCGTCACCCGATTTCTTTTGAGAGTCGAAAACTTTCAGGAGCCGAGAAATTGTATTCCATCTACGACAAGGAGATGCTCGCCATCATGCACGCCTTGACCAAATTTCGACAGTACCTTGTCGGAGCCAAGTTCACCGTGCATACAGATTATAACAGCCTTTGGCACTTCCTGGAACATCGGGAACTCAATGAACGGCAACAGAAGTGGGTAAGTAAAGTACAGGCTTTTGATTTTGACATTGAATATATAAAGGGGAAAAATAATGTGGTGGCTGACGCCTTGTCAAGACGGCCAACGATATGCTCTTTATCTCAAATCTCAACCGATTGAAGAGCACACTTGTTGGTTGAGTATTCCAAGAATGCTTTTGCTTGTCAGTTGCTGGATGGCGAAGGACAAGATGACAGATACAAGGTGGTTGATGATATTATATACTACAAAGGCAGAATATACTTGGTACCCGAATCCAAATTGAAGGCGAAGATTCTAAAGGAGATACATGACTCACCTCTGGCTGGACATCAGGGATATTTGAAGACTTACAGGAAGATCAGGGAAAGGTTCTCCTGGAAGGGCTTAAAAAATGATGTTCTCCGATATGTCCGGGAATGTCCTACCTGTCAGTAGAACAAATCAGAACACACTATGCCAGCAGGTCTACTTCAGCCATTGTCGATTCCTGAGTAGAAATGGACTAGCATTTCAATGGATTTCATTACTGGGCTTCCAAAGGTGCAAGGAAGAGATTGCATCTTTGTGGTGGTTGACAAATTGACCAAGTATGCACACTTGTTTTCTATTTCAGGGGAATACCAAGCAGTACAGGTGGCAGACTTGTTCTTTCGGGAGGTGTTCCGCTTGCATGGACTCCCTCAAAACATAGTGAGCGACCGAGACAGTCGTTTTCTCAATACTTTCTGGAAAGAACTATTTCGTCTGGCAGGAACAGAGTTGTCACCCAGCACAAGTTACCACCCGCAGACTGACGGACAGACAGAGATCGTGAACAAGTGGCTGGAAGGATATCTTAGAAACTGTGTCTGCACAACAGAAAGCGTGGGTCAAGTGGCTACATCTAGGGGAGCACTTTTACAACACCACCTATCACATGTCCATCGAAATGACTCCCTTCAAAGCTTTGTACGGGTATGAACCAACTTCATTCGTGGACATGGCATTGGGAGATAGTCGTGCACCAAAGGCAAAAGATTGGCTGCAGGAAGGAATAGATATCCTAAGATCACTCCGGGAGAATCTCCTACGGGCTCAGAATCAGCAGAAAATGTATGCTGACAGGCATGGCATTGAGAGGAGTTTTGAAGTGGGAGACCTGGTATACCTTCGACTTCAGCCATACCGGCAGTCGTCCCTGAAGGCATCCAGGAAGGAGAAATTGAGGCCGCGTTTCTACGGGCCTTACCGTGTTTCCAAACGGGTGGGTGAGGTTGCCTATGAACTGGATCTTCCCGAGGGAAGCAGGATTCACAATGTATTTCATGTATCGTGCCTGAAGAAGGTGGTGGGGCAACATGTCACTGTGTCTGAAGATTTACCACCCCTCGACGGTGAAGGGAAGTTAGTTCTGGAGCTGGCTGAAGTCATTACCACCTGAGAGAAAAAGCTGAGGACTCGCACGGTCAAAGAATTTCTAGTGCGTTGGAAGATGCTACCTGGGAGGGCGAGCAAATTATGAATCATCCGAATCTACAATTGCTTGAGGACAAGCAATCTTTGGGACGAGAGGACTGTAATGTCCTCGTTATTAAATAAATAAAATAAACGTGTATTTGGGCTTCGGTCGATTTAGCTTATCCCGAACCCATCTTTTATTTTAGCATAGGTGTTAGTGTGCCGTGTCGGCTTTATTTGTATGCCTCAGGAGTTTTGTTCGATGGGTATTTATGACCGGCGTGTAGGATGTATTTCTCATGTTGAGTTTTGATATTTGCTTGTAATTGCGAATTCCTACTGGAATTCTATTGTCTGTCATTTCGGAGGTGAAAGATCCTCCCTAGTTGGTATTTGCGGATTCGGTGGGATTCAACCCTCACCCTATTCTTCCCGTTCTTTGTTCGGATCTGGCGAATCTGAAGTACTATCAATTGGTTATTGTTGTCTCTTCTCGCAAGTATCAATTTGATCTTTTTTGTGGATTGTAATAGTTCTTTATTTCATTCTGGTCTCGAAGGCACATTTCATTCCATACAGGCATCTCCCTCCGGAAATCCTCGAACACCTTCCAGTAGTTACCGCACGGCCTTCCTGTTGCCACTACCGCACGGCCTTCCTGTTGCCACGGCACGCCCTTCTAGCAGTTACCGCACGGCCTTCCTGTTGCCATCGCACGACCTTCCTGTTGTTACCGCACGGCCTTCCTGTAGTTACCGCATGGCCTTCTTGTTGCCACCGCACGGCTTCCTGTTGCAACCGCACGACCTTCCTGTGCCACTACCGCACGGCCTTCCTGTTGTTACCGCACGACTTTCCTGTTGCCACCGCACGGCCTTCCTGCCCTAACCGTGCGACCACATTCCTTACTCCAGACCTTCTGTTCACCGTAGGATCTTCATCACTAACACGCCAAGGGCTCGGGAACATTACAAAGTTTTAAATCTCGAGCTCATAAAACAGGGACCTTATGTGTCAGAATATTGTTATTTTAATGAAAGGGTCTTTTTTCATCATTAAAGTGGAAAGAAATATAATAGTTTATTATATTTCAAATGTACACATAAAGCATAGTCTTTATGTAAGTGAAAAGTGTGATTAAGAAGCTAGGGTTCGATTTTTTGTGGAGAGACTATAAAAGACATGGAGAAGAAATCAAATTCATTATTGATTATGTTATTCATTCATTCTTGTTTGGGTTTGAGTTTGGGAGAAGTTCAATGGTTTGAGTATTTGTATGCTGAAAGAATTGTGAATTCTTTACAGTAATCAACAGCTTGAGTTGGTGAAATATTCCAACGAATTGTGCATCATCTTCAGCTACATTCAGTGGTTGAGAGTGTGATTAATGAGGAGTAAATTTGAATTGCGTAAGAGTTTGATATCAGCTCATTGTTGGGCGTGGACAGTTATTATGGGCAACTGTCCTCTCTTCTTCAGCTGTGGCCAGTCAACTTAGCAGCTGCTATCACTTGTTGGGGTTGCGGCCAGTTAGTATGAAAGTGTGGAGAGCATTTGCAGGTTTTTATTTTAATTTAATGATTTCTTTCATGAATGTAATTGTTATATATTGCAAATATTTTTCAATTAGAGTGGAAAGGTGAATTATAGATTTTGAATGGAATATGTATAGTTTTTTTTAGTTAAGTTGTTTTTGATGCATTTCAATATTCTGGTGAAAAACTATATATGTATTGCTAGAAAAATTAAAAGAAATTAGAATTCTAGTTTTGAGAATTTCTTGCAGTCAAATTGAGGGTTAGAGCTAGGTAGGCTCTTTACAGTGGTATTAGAGCAGTTTCCTGCCATCTTGTGGGGTGGAATTTATTGGGCTTACTTGTTTGACTTGAGTGATCAACACTCTTTCTTTAATTGCAGTCATGGATAGATACAGGAAATTCAGAAAATGTGGAAACCAGTTAGACAATTTATCTGAGTTAAGAAAGCAAACAAATACCTTAGTTAGGGATATGGAGAAACGAAGGCAAAGACTGGAAAGATTAAATGCACCACTTTTAAATCCGACAACTGTCGATATGGCAGTAGATTATTTGGTTTCCTTGTTCAATAGGTCCTCTTTACAGAGAAGATATGAAGAGAGACGTGAGTATTATACAAGTGAGACATCCATAAATCTCCATGATGAGTTTTCAGCAACTGTTGATTTTGGTGGAGATGTTCTTGTACTTAGTGGACCAGCCACTAGTCCTGTTTGCACACCTGAGGGTGGAGATTCTTTACATGGACATGTGGATGTGCTTGTCGTATTGGCAGATAGTGGTACTGAGTTTCAGCATCCTGAACCTACTAGAGTTAGTGACACAGATTAGGCTAATAACAAGTTCACTACCCTTGATGGCAATGTTTCATCAATTGGTAGTAGTAGTGATACAGGGTCTAATTTTTAGGACAACAATCCCTTATGTGAGCTTGTTGTTGATACCTTGGATAGTGTGAGAGTAGAGGATGTTGTTGTTACCACTTTGGATTCTGACACGTTAGATGATGGTGTTATTTTTTAGGAGTGCGAGGAGTATTTGAGCTTTGATATCTCTGGGGTTTATGACAACAGTCGCAGTGTGGAGTCAGTGTAAGAGACAAAGGTTTTTTCCTGTATTGAGGATGTGAGCATGGAGCTGCCTAGTGATGACACTCAGGATTGGAGTGTTACAGATGAGTCAGGTGATATAGGTTCATGCCACAATGTAGAAAATTCATGTGATGACACAGAGTCATGTATACAGCCAGAGATAGCAGAGGGGTCTCAGATAGACGGTGTTGATACTAGCATTGTGGATACCTCTGATGTTGAGTGTGAGGATGATGGGTGTTGCAGTGTGTGGTTTTTTATATCAGACATTGGGTGTGGACTTAGCGTTGTCATCTAATGGTGGTGGGTTCCAGGATCCTTTTCTACAGGGACTCATAGATGAGGATGGGGAAGCATATGAGTGGCAGGAGTTTGTTTCAGCCAAGGCTTCCACTCCTGCAGTTGAGGTGTTTGCAGAGGTACCCAGTAGTGATACCTCCTTGGTAGACATGTGCGAGTTTGATAGCGCACATGAGGACTCATGCTTGGTTTATCAGACCCTGGGGGAGGACTTTGAGTTATTAGTGAGTGAGGATGGGACCCAGGATCTGGATCGTCATGTGGTTACATAGGACGAGGTAGTTGAGGATTGTGATGAGTCAGATTTAGCAGTAGCTTCCTCGGGCATAGATGAACATGAGTTTGATGTCAGTACTCAGTTTGTAGATGTGTGCTCGGATGACAGTACACGGAGATACAATGATCTTGAAGGGAGTTTGTTGGATACAACTTCTTTCCATAATGTGGACAGTGCAGTTGAGATTGCACATAGGAGGCCCGTTGTGCAGAGTCATCATGTGACTAGCCAGTTTAGAGTCAGCGAGAGACATTACTTCTACTCGAGCATTTTGATGCAGCTCGTCAACTGTTGGTTATTTATGGTTGGGGTGCTCCTATGGCTGATGAGCACGACGGTGGTTACCTTTCCCTGGCAGAGATTAATTCCTTGCATGAGGCTGCCAAGATTTTGAGACATGATTATCTACAATTGGTAGCCGATCGAGATCACCTAGTTGAGTGGGGGAGTACAGCATATGAGGCTCTGGTGGACAGAGAGGAAGAGGTGAGCGAGCTTACTCAGGAGCTCATAGTGAATTCTGAGACTTTAGAGGGCACTCAATTGGCTCTTCAGGAGTCGCAGTTTTAGTTAGGAGAGGTGACTATGGAGTTGGAGCGGATTCAGTCTATACCGCCCATAGATCTAGTTCAATTGCATATAGTAGTGGTTGGTGGTGAGTCAACTTCCACAGTTGGCAGCGATGGATGTGTTGGGGATACAGTTACATCCATCCTTGAGACAGATGCAGTAGATGTAGAGGAGGTGAGTGCATTAGTGGAGAACAACAAAGACAGTTTTGTGGTATCAGGTTCTCCAATGGTTAGCACGACGATAGATGATACAGAGCAGGTTGTTGAGAGTCCTGAAGTAGCATGAGTGGATTCGTTAGAGTTGTGTGCTAGTTTCTGTCACTGCTCCCTTTGATTCACGGGAAATGGATAGGGTATCATCTACTTTGGACGCTAGCTCTCATGATGCTTTGTTTCCTTTTTTCGGAAGCAAATCTATTCCTCTTATTCATACAGCTGATAGTGATGGGCAGTTAGTAGTGCCGCAGATTCAAAGGGATCAGTTGTGGATTGCAGAGGAATAGGTTGATGTTATTTCTTATAATTTCTACTGCACAGTCATTCATGGAGTACTTGCTTGAGAGCCCGATTTTGCAGGAGGGTCCTTTAAGAGCTTATGAGGATACACTTGTCTGGGGTTCTTACGGTATTCATCTTTTGGTGGGGAGAACTGTAGATACCTTGACTACAATGCTTTCTCACAAGGATTTTGTGATTGGGTTTGCTGAGAGAGTTACCCAGGATCCTGCCCAGCCAGCTGTTCAGAGTCAGAGATTTGAGCCATCTCTTGATTCTCGATTTGATTTTGATGAGTCTCTAACAGGGATTGGAGCATTTCATCATGATTACATAGTGAGGAACGCTCATCATTTCTGTTTTGACCCACCGATCGAGGACTTGTTTGCACAATGGTGTGTGTTGGCTCCAGGGTTATACCATTCTTTTTTGGATGGGTTTGTTCCATTTGTAGTTGATGGGGTTGGTTACTGCAAGTTAGCAGGAGGTGTCTTGCAGGGTCAATACATCTAGGATGGTTTTACATTGGATGGATATCTAGATTGTAGCAGTACACAGGGAAGATTGGCAGGGTGTACAGGGAGCTCTGATCTTTTAGATGGTATTGGATATCCATTCTTCCTTGTTATAGATGGATGTGAGTTTCATCTCAACTGGGATCCAGGTAGTGACAGGTTTGGCACTGTAGATTGTGTGGGCAACTATGGTTGGCTTGATGATAGTGTGTTTTGGTTAGCTTGATGGATGGTGATTTCATCACAATAGTTTGTAGGTGATCGCAGGGACATTACACCATTATATCCTTGGGATCTGGGTGGACTTCTATGTTTTGTTTTCTGAGATTGCTTGGGGACAAGCAATTCCAGGAAGGGAGGACTGTAATGTCCCCATTTTGAGTGAGCATTGGAGTTAGTGGATTTAGCCTATCATTGGGTCCTTGTAGGCTAATACTGGTGATTAGAGGACCCTGTTGTGGGTTGTGGCCCCATTTTGAGGGACTTACTAATTATAGTAAGTCAACAGTTGGTTCCACGAAGCTCAGATGATTTAGAGGAGTTATATGATGCTCTCAGATTTTATTTCCTGCTTCTGGTTTGGGCTCCATGATTCTTGGAGGGAGCGCCTATTTTTAGTAAGTCACCCCGTCATGTTCATTCATCATATTTCATCATCAGGATCACTCCTGTGCTGTCATATTTTGATTCTGATGCTTCCTTAATTATTTTCGCAAGACGGGTGAATTATGATTATTATTTAATTAAATCGGCTAAGGTTGTTATTTTTATTGGGATTGTATTTTAGGCATCTTAGTGTTATAGCTCGTTGGAACAAGATTGAGAAGTTTTAAATCCTGAGCTCATAAAACAGGGACCTTATGTGTCAGAATATTGTTATTTTAATGAAAGGGTCTTTTTTCATCACTAAAGTGGAAAGAAATATAATAGTTTATTATATTTCAAATGTGCACATAAAGCATAGTCTTTATGTAAGTGAAAAGTGTGATTAAGAAGCTAGGGTTCAATTTCTTGTGGAGAGATTATAAAAGACATGGAGAAGAAATCAAATTCATTATTGATTATGATATTCATTCATTCTTGTTTGGTTTTGAGTATTTGTATGCTGAAAGAATTGTGAATTCTTTACAGTAATCAGCACCTTGAGTTGGTGAAATATTCTAGCAAATTGTGCATCATCTTCAGCTACATTCAGTGGTTGAGAGTGTGATTAATGAGGAGTAAATTTGTATTGCGTAAGAGTTTGATATCAGCTCATTGGTGGGCATGGATAGTTATTATGGGCAGCCGTCCTCTCTTCTTCAGCTGCGGCCAGTCAACTTAGCAGCCGCTATCACTTGTTGGGGTTGTGACTAGTTAGTATGAAAGTGTGGAGAGCATTTGCAGGTTTTTATTTTAATTTAATGATTTCTTTCATGAATGTAATTGTTACATATTGCAAAGACTTTTCAATTAGAGTGGAAAGGTGAATTATAGCTTTTGAATGGAATATGTATAGTTTATTTTTAGTTAAGTTGTTTGTGATGCATTTCAATATTTTGGTGAAAAACTATATATGTATTGTTGGAAATTTTTAAAAGAAATCAGAATTCCAGACTTTAAGAATTTCTTGCAGTCAAGTTGAGGGTTAGAGCCAGGTAGGCTCTTTACAAGGCAGATGACAATGATGATCTCATCTTGGTTTCAGTTTTTGGAGATGAAAATTTTGTTTACGATAGAGGCAAGTTGAGGCAGAAATTGGTTGGTGGCCTTGGGCCATCAAACATGATTTGCAAAAGTGAGGGGGTAGAGATAAGTTGACCTTGTTGTCAAATGGAGAGAGGAGGTGTGTTGTCTGCATCCTAGAGATTTGGATTCTCATGTTAGTCTATGACTAACTGTCCCCAGAAAGAGCCACTGTTGGTACTCTAAAAAATTTGAGAGTACCATGTTGAAATTGTCTAAGGCTGAAAAGTGCACCCTTATAAACTATTTTCAGAGGCTTAGTTTGAGAGCCCATATCTTGAAATCTCACGATTGTCATATCAAGTTGCCTTGGAAATGTGTTCTACACATATCCAATAGCATGAGTATCCATTTGCAGTCTTTTACAGTCAGTTCTAGCCTATTTACAATACACCTAGTTTGAGGAGTTTGCATAAAATTGAACTGTGCACTTTCTCAGAAATAATGAAAGAGCTCACTTTGGAAGCCCATGTTTCACTCCCAGTTCATTCTCATGAGATAGGATTTTTTCCCTTGCATTATACACATGAAAGAGAATCTCTATATGCATTTTTAAGCCCCTGTGACTCCATTTGCTAAGCTTTCCAGATCCAATCCGAATGTAGCTTTCATTGCTTTTCAATCTGCAATGTGACGAGTCTTCTAAGGCATATCCAAAATCAGTTTGCAGTGTTTCACATTGGCCTTTTTAGAAAGGTTACAAATGACCAAGTTTGATCAGTAATAACTTACACATGGAGTTGAATCCGATAGAATCCTTTTGTGTGCATGCTCGGTCTATATGAATGAATCATCATGCCTAGTGACAAATTCTCAAGGTCGCATTGGGTATTTTTCTCAGGTGGTTTTCTTGGCAGGGTTTCTATAAATGTTGATAGGTCCAGTTGCAGAATGAACAAAATGGCCCACATTGAATGATAATATCTCCTATTTTCAATATCATCAAGCTAACCCATGTGGCGAGAATGCTCGCACATCAGGAGTTAACATTCCTATACATTTTCATGATTTCTCGAGGTTATTTGAAGTATTTTTAGAGTCATTTCCAGAGGCTACTGGCTCTACTTTCATCAGAGTTACGAGGTACATGAATAGAGGATTTGAGTTTATATTTAAATCATTTTGTTGATTTAAATGATGGTGGTGGATGATCCAACTATAACTAAAGAGACATAATTTTAAGTCATTTATTTATTTGTGCTGATTTAAAATATTCAGGCAAATATGTTAAAATGGGGGTAAACATTAGAATGCTATTTAAAATGGTTTTTAAATATTTGAAAAGGATGTAAACTAAGTTGGATTTTTTTTTATATCCCCGTTCTTGGCTCCACATGCCAGATAACCACATCATCGCTAGACACAATTAAAATATTCCAAAAGGGTAGCGAGGATGCGAGTGAAAAATAAAATGTGGCGGGGCCTATTTAAACATGGTGGGCGTGAAACATGAAACATGATTGGAACGAGTTGCCCCATCAACTAACGTTAAAATTCATCTTCTCCTTTACAAAAAAAAAAAAAAAAGATTTGATAACAGGTGGGCTCGTAGGTGGGCTAGCAGGTAGGCAGGAAAGCGACGGCAGGCAGGCAGGCAGTGAAAGGGAAAGGGCCCAATCTACAGCAGGAAAGAGGTGGCCTTCTAGACCAGGGGGCCCAGTCTGTCAAGCATAAGCAACTTTGAGGTGTGAACGTTTATTTTTATATTTGTTTTTGTTGCTGTCTTTTCTTTCTGTGTCTCATGATCCTTCAGTCAATGGAAAAACAAACAATGACACTACAAACAATGGGAAAACAAACCATTTCATTGGTAAAAAATGGTCAAGAAATTCTGGTGCACTTTGAAACTAATCATTTGGGACAAGAAAAAATTGCCTCACTTGGCAAGACAGGAAAATATATCTGGGTCCACGTCAAACAGTTTAAAGGCATTTTAAAACATAGACTTTCTTGTATGAAATGGTCACATGAGAAGAGACACGGTTAGAGGAGATATAAGGAGACAAGACAAAAATATGGAGTCAAAATGTGCCCTCCTTCACAGATAGGTGGCAACAGTCATTTGTGCGACAGTAGTAACTTTGTAGACCCAGACATTTACAACCCTACTTCTACACCTCTCGCTTGGTGTCCTGATCTATATGTGCAAGAACTCTTGATGGACAAGGAGAGGTTGGAACTTCTAGAGGTTAAAGAGCAAGAAAGTGACCTCAAAATACGTGTCCTCACAACAACAAATAAATCCCTTATAGACAATAACAATGCTTTAAAAGTTCAAATCTCAATGTTGCAAGAAACGCTATCAACTGGGAAGCTTGAATGGAAGAACATGAACGATGAATGGCAGGTTATGAAGGATGAATGGCAAAACTCAAGAGTTGCATTGGAAGCAAACAAGGTTACAACAAATACTGGGACATCTCACGATAAGGAGATACCGATATATCATGCTAGTTTGTTGGGAAAGGCAGGGTTTGAAGAGGAGAAAAAATATTTTTCAGAAGTTACCAAAACTTGGAATAAAAATAGCAAACACCTTGCACGTGAGGGTGAAGAGGCAAAGACTCACATGAAGAACACACAAGATAGGGAGGTCAAAGAAAGGCAGATTAGGACATACAATATAATTATCAAAGTGATAAAAGATTATGGTGAAGGAGAACACACCCTTGACTTAACGAGGGACTTCTTACAAGAAGTGTTGTTGTGGCAAGGTCAAGTCAGCCAAGCTTGGAGGGTTGGAAAATCATATGGTGAGAGAGATAGGCCCATCAAGGTAGTCATGCCCAGCATTCGTGACAAACATAATTTACTGAGCAAAAAACAACTCTTGAGGGGTTCTCGCTTCTTTTTAGAGGAGGATCTAACTAGGAGACAACAAGAAGAAAGAAGGATGGAAATGAAAAAAATAGAACAATTAGAAATGAAGGCAAAAGGGCTTGGATGTTCAAGGGAAAAGCAGTTATCGCTCATTTTGGCCACCACCTCAATGTAGAGCAGCAAGTGGGCAGCAAAGATGTGACAACAAACACTTTAGCAGGCAACGATACGACAAGATCAACATTTACTCATAGACATAATAACTCAACTCAAAGTCTTCCGCATCAAAACAAATAGCAATCAAATTCAGCCCAGGCTTCCTTAAGTTTAGTTTTTTGGAATTGTAGAGGTTATCTGTGGAGGCGTGGGCCTGGGTTAGGACCTATTGCGGAAGGCAAAGACATTATTTTTCTCACAGAGATACATGAGCATGAAGGATGTAAGACTCCATGGTTTGAAGGTTACAGGAAGCTGGCAGTGTGGAATGAGGCAGTGGGAAATGGTAAAGGTCATGGAGGCATAATGGTTCTAGTAAAAGAAAGGGAAGGACATGTCATTCAGATGGAAAAGGCAGATTCTAATAAACAATTCATATGGCTTAAAATCGTGGAAAACAACAGTCTTCTCAGGATCGCAGCTTGATACTTTGCTCCACAGGTATCTAAAGCTTATAAAAAGTGCGGCCTAGATCACATGACCCTTATGTTGCCTTAAAGAAATATGTTTTTTTTTCGCATTGTGGGGATGTTCTTCTTGTTGGAGATTTCAATGCTAGAACAACAAATTGTCAAGCTAGTATTTTTAGCTATAAAGAAAATGGTAACCCTATTTGGCTCACAGAAAAGAGAAAACATCAGTGGGAAAGAGTTTCTGAAGATGCTAAAGGCTACAATCAGTTTGGGGAAGAATTGGTCACTCTATGTGACACTTTTGATCGAATAATTTGCAATGGTCTGGCTAGATGCTCTAATTCGGGCAATTTCACTTGCAACACATATAACAGGACAAGCGTGGTGGATTTTTCTATTTGTTCACAGAATTTGTATGAGATAATTGAGGAAGTTGCAATTGGAGAACACATATGTGATCTCAAATCAGATCATAGAGCATTGTACGTAAATTTGTGTTGGGCAAAGGATAGGCAGCTTGGGGCAAAGAACCAATACCCTCAACAACCTCCTTCTCAGGGTAGAATCTTGTTGACTCCAGAAAATGGTAACATCTTCGGGGCTACTCTTGAGAGACTTTGTAGGGGGATGCATATGCACAAGTATGTTGTTAATAGCCATGCGTTATCAAGTCTTATCCATGAGGCTCTCTCAAAATGCAAGAGAACTAAAAACAAAAAATCTAAAACTAATTGTTTCCCAATTAATGTGTGATTTGATAATGAATGCAAGATGGCTAGGATAAATCTAAGGGAGTCAAATAAAAAAAACCTTGACATTAAGCCTTATAAACAGATCCTAAAGAAGAAGAAAACTGATATTATGTTCACATGGAGAGAGGAGCTGATTTCCCTGAGTAGAAATAACCCCAAACTTTTTTGGAAAGAACTCCAGCCAAGGAAGAAACAAACTGAAAATAATATTACAGCCACTCAATGGTTTGACTATGCTAGGAAACTCTATGAACAGGAAGGTGGAGTGGACCAGCCACCCTTGTTCAACGATACTATAACGCTTTTCATTGTGCAAGAGATAGAGATGGGTATTAAGAAGTTGGGTGTGGGTAAAGCAAAAGACCTAGTTGAGCTTCAAGCAGAGTATCTCAAGTGGGGTATGAAAACCCTTGCACCACACATTACAGAAATCTTCAACAATATCAGCCAAGAGGGGTTTCCTAAATATTGGACAATCAACCTTGCAATACCACTTTTTAAGAGTGGTGATGTCAACAATCCCTCCAACTACAGGACTATAATGATCAATCCTCTCTTTGCAAAACATTTTGGAAGCATGATAGAAACTAGGATAAACAAGTGGGCGGAAGAAAACCATAAGCATGCAAAAGGGCAAGTTGGTTTTAGGCCAAAGCACTCAACGGTTGATCACTGTGTCACTTTGAGGCACATTGTCGAAAAAAGGTGGGATAAAAAGGAGGTTTTTTGCTGTTTTGTTGACTTTAAAAAGGCTTTTTATACTGTCCCTAGGGAAAAGCTTTGGCTCGGGATGGAAGAATTGGGGATTCCTACACATCTCAAGGTTGTTGTTCATAGGATGTATGCAGAGGTGAAAGTAAAAATCAGAACCTCAGCTGGCATTTCAGATTGTTTTAGGAGTGATATCGGGGTCAAACAAGGTTGTCCTTTATATCCTACTTTGTTTGGATTATATATAGATAAACTTGAAGAGTGGTTAAACACACAAAATGGTGAGGCTATCCAGTTAGGCAAATTTAAAATAAAGTTGCTCCTATATACAGACGATGTCATTTTGATTGTCAATTCTGCCTATAGGTTGCAAGAACATTTATTTTCTCTTGAGAACTTTTGCAGTATGATGGGGATGCAGGTAAATATCAGCAAGACTAAATGATGTAGATCTCTCCCCTGATCAGGCAACTATGAAGTGGTGTGACCTTAGGTGTCTTGTTTACAGCCAAAATGGCTTGAAACAATGCTCTACACCTTTAACAAGATCCTGCAATAACCACAAACTCACTCTCCTCCTAGAGGATTCTACGTCTTCTTAGTAGAAATGCCTTCTACTTGACTTTGTCTCAAAATAGGAACCTATATGTTGAATGGGTATGGAAAGGTTCCACACTACTCAATGGTCTCTAATAGGAGTGGTTTACAAACCCTTAGAATGTCTATGAATTCAGACAACAACTCTGGCTTTTAGGCCTTCTTGGCTTGTAGCCCTAAGGATGGAATTTTTAGGACTTAGTTTGAAAACCTCCGAAAGGATCTACCAAACAAGGATCAGATCCAGACACCCTTTAATGAGTTATATCAAACCCCAAAAGCATAGGCTTCCAAACAGAAAAGAAGTTATCAAATACTTATTGTTGTAGTAGGCCTAATTAGACATAATAGGGTTGATTTCCTCTAGAAGTCTTCACTAGTCGAACTCCACAGATAAGCCACGACTTGGAATGTTAAAAGGGACCCCTAAGAGACCATAATCCACCATCAGATTGAATTTGTCCACCCCCGAAGTGTCACTGCTACATCATTCTTCTCTGAATTGCACCAAGCACATAGAGATGCTTGGGCTAGGGCTTGAAAGTACAAATAGAAAACTCATTCCCCCTCTCCCAGGCTTCTAAAATTGTAAAGTACATTGACCCTACTTGCATTTCCTTGAGGGGAAAGGAATTCCAACGGAGGGAAAGCAAGTTAGGGCATGATCTTTGAAAACTGCTTATTCAGGAAGGGTTTATGTGCACCCGAGAGAGATTTGTTTATAACTTTTGACTCTAATCTCCTTATTGACTCAAACCAATCGAATTGAATTGCTAATTCATCACAAACTTCAGATCATTTACTCTGCTTCTTCTACCAATCCGTACACATACTGTTTATGGCCTAGAATATAGGGAAAACAAGGAATTTTATTGATTTTCAAAACAAAAGTACATCCTTTGTCTTCCACCTGCTTGAAAGGGCTTCTTGAAGACATTTCCCAATGAGTCCAACTAATTTTTGAAGGTTGTGACCTTTGGGATCCATTTACAACATGTTTAACAACTTTTGCATAAAGTTGCTTAACAATATTTCTTGCAATGTGTAACTTTTTGCATTTCTTGCAAAATTATGCTTTTTCCTTAATAAGACCTAAGTATAAGATCCCAAGGATCATTATTAACACAAAACATAATCAAATAGACTAAGAAAACACCTAGACTAACCTAAACACAAAACTATGCCATTTGACCATAGTCAAAGCCCAAGGTTTTTAAAGACACCAAGGGTGACTAGGTCTTACAAGTTGTCTTATTGACAACTTCTAAAATGATTTCTTTGACCCTTAGGCATGAAGGTCCTTGGGTGAATCTTCTGAAGACCCTTGAAGGATATTTGCTTTGAAGAGTGGAGGGAGGTGCTCTTGCACCATACTCCCTTGTTTTGAAAACTCAAGTTCCACTTGAGAGCAACTGTTGAAGGGATGTCTCATGTTTGTTAATACACTCCTCATTCATCCATGTGGCATCAATGTCAGGTAGCCCCTTCCATTTAACCAAGTAGTTTGTATAGGTCTTCTTTCTAGTTTGCTTGAAAACTTTGGAGTCAAGAATATTTTCCAACTGTAATGGTTGGCTTGGTGGAAAGTCCTTAAGCCATTCAAATTGTGCATTGTCAATATCCTGCAGAGAATTGTTAGATCCTGCATCACCTTTAAAAGGAGTGAGATCACAAATGTTAAAGGTAGGAGAAATAACAATAGTGGGTGGTAAAGAAATTTCATAAGCATTGTCTCCAAATTTGTGGAGTATTTAATAGGGACCAATCTTTCTCATCTGTAATTTGGTGTGTCCTCTAGGTAGCCTTGCTTTGTTTAGATATGCCCACACTTTATCTCCTTCTTTGAAAGTAACATGTCTCT
The DNA here is from genome assembly GCA_018584345.1 of Thuja plicata. NCBI lineage: Eukaryota > Viridiplantae > Streptophyta > Pinopsida > Cupressales > Cupressaceae > Thuja > Thuja plicata. The sequence goes on from MU226133.1 coordinate 891,932, forward strand.
TTTGTTTGTCTGCTTGTTCCTTATACTTTGCAGTATTTTGATTTAATGTTTCTCTGACTTGATCATGAATCTGTTTGATCCATGCTGACAATCCATCACCTTGTGCACTCACCTTGAAGTCATTTGGTAACTCTCTTAACTTCATTACTCCTCTGGGGTGAAGCCCATAATTCACTTGGAATGGTGTCTTCCTTGTTGACCTGTTGACTGAATCATTAAAAGCAAATTATGCTTGAGGAAGAATGACATCCCAAGTCTGTCCATATTGTTTAGTAAGACATCTGACGAGGTTGCCCAATGATCTGTTTACTACTTCAGTCTGCCCATCTGTTTGTGGATGGTATGTAGAACTGAATGACAAGTTTGTCCCCAACTTCTTCCAAAGGTTCTCCAAAAATGCCCTTGGAATTTCACATCTCTGTCTGAGATAATGGATGTTGGTAATCCATGAATTCTAACCACCTCCTTAAAGAACAAGTTAGCAATATGAGATGCATCATTAGAAAACTTACAAGGAACAAAGTGTGCCATTTTGCTAAATCTGTCAACTATAACAAAGAGGCTATCAAACCCATGTTTAGTTCTTGGAAATCCTAAGACAAAATGCATACTCACACTATCCCATGGCTTTGTTGGAATTGGGAGTGGTTGATAAAGATCATGATTAGTCCTAACTCCTTTGGCTCTTTGGAAAATTGTGCATGTCTCAACAAATTTTTTGACATCAGTGGGAAGCCTTAGCCAATGATAGTTTCTCCTTATTAGTTCAAGTGTCTTATCAATGCCAAAATGACCCTCTAGTGTGCCACAATGTTTTTCTTTTATCAGATTTTCCCTCATGGAGCATTTTGGAATACAAATTTGACCCCCTTTGAACAAAAGACCATTCTGTAATAAATACTCTAAATAAGTAGTGTTATATGCATCTGAGAGAGTAGAACAAACCTTGTAGATATCACTAAAGTCTGCATCAGCTTTGTATATCTGCCTGAGGGCATCAATTCCCATGCTTTGTACCTACACTTCTTCAATCAAAATCACTCTTCTACTGAGAGCATCTGCAACATTGTTTGAGGTTCCTTTCTTGTGCTTTATAGAAAAGGTGTATGCTTGGAGTTGTTCAACCCATTTCATGTGCATGCAACTTAATTTGTCTTGGCTATTAAGAAACTTTAGTGCATGATTGTCTATGAAGACAATGAATTCTTTAGGAACCAAGTAGTGCCTTCATTTCTTGAGGGCTTGAACCATGGCATAAAGTTCCAAGTCATATGTACTATACTTTTTCTTGGCTTCATTTAGTTTTTCTGAGAAGAAAGCCACTGGTCTACCATCCTGACTGAGGACTGCACCTATGGCTAGATTACTAGCATCTGTCTCCACTATGAACAACTTGTTGAAGGTAGGTAGTGCCAAGATGGGGTATTGTGCTACTCTTCCCTTCAAATATTCAAAAGCCTCTTCTGCTTGGGTTGTCCACTGAAATTTGATCTTCCTACCACCTTTGATGGTGTCACGTAAAGGTGCACAAATGCGACTAAATTTTTTGACAAATTTCCTATAAAAGGTAGTCAATCCATGGAAACTTCTGACTTCTCCTGGTTTTTTGGGTGTTGTCCAATTAAGGATAGCCTCTACCTTTTCAGAATCCATTTTCAATGTGCCCTTTGAGATGACAAAACCAAGGAATGTCAATTCTTGTTGCATGAATGCACACTTTTCTAGATTGATAGACAATTTCTTTTCATGTAGTCTTTGGAGGACTTGTTCCAAGTGTTTCGTGTGTTCCTCTTTAGTTCTACTAAATATCAAAATGTCATCCAAGTAGACCACTACAAACTTTCCTATGAAATCATTAAGCGCTTCATTCATTAATCTCATGAAAGTGCTAGGAGCATTGCTAAGACCAAATGGCATTACAATCCATTCATATAATCCCTCAGTGGTTTTAAATGCAGTTTTCCACTCATCTCTAGGCCTTATCCTTATCTGATGGTAGCCTGATTTAAGGTCTACTTTAGAAAAGTAACATGCTCCTCCAAGTTGGTCTAGAAGATCCTCAATTCTTGGTATTGGGAATCTATATCTGATTGTTATTTTTTTTATTTCCCTAGAGTCAGTGCATAGTCTCCATTTGCCATCCTTTTTAGGGGCCAAAACAATTGGGATTGCACAAGGGCTGAGACTCTTTTGTATGAGTCCTTTCGTCAACAATTCATTGACTTGTTTGGTTACCTCTACATTCTAATCAGGGGTAAGTTTATATGCAGCCTTGTTGGGTAGGGAGGCACCAGGGATGAAGTCTATCTGATGAAAAATGTCCCTCAATGGTGGGAGGTCATCTGGTATGTCTCCTGCAACAATACCTTTATACTTCTGCAATAGACTGTCTACTTTCTTTGGTACTTCTTTGTGTACTGTTTTCTCCTTAGGTTTGAGGACTAAGGCATATCCTACCTTTGAATTTTGAATAGTATTGATCATTTCTTGTTCTCCTGCAAGCATGACTAGTTGTTCTTTTGGTATATCTTTTTGAGGATCAGGGAGAGGGAGTAGATTATACTTATGACCATTCTGATTAATCTGATATTTGTTTGTGACTCCATCATGTTTGTCTTGTAAATCATACTTCCATGGACGTCCTAGTAATAGGTGATAGACATCCATATCTACAACATCACAAATGACTCTATCCTTGTAGTCTTTAATGGAGAAATCTACCCAAGCCTATTCATTTATGAGGGTTTGTTGTCCCTTTGTTAACCAAGATACATGGGATGGGTTAGGATGGGTTAGGATGGGGCATGTTTTCCAATTTTAACTTATCTACCATTTCTCTAGATACAAGATTTTTAGTAGAACCAGAATCAATTACTAATTTGCATACCTTTCCATGACTCTTGCAGTTGGTCCTGAAAAGATTCTTCCTTTGAGGAGGCTCCACTGGCATAGGTGCTTGAATCAAGGTCATCTTCATCATGAGGCAGGCCCCTTCTTCTCCAGCACAGTCTCTTCCACTGTCAACATCATCTTCTTGCACTAAATTGACTCTTCTTTCTCCTTGTGTATTTTGTCTATCTCTATCCGGACACCTATTCGTGTAGTGGCATGTCTGATTGCAATTGTAGCATCTGATTTGCCCATTTTTTCTTCCCCCATTTCTACCTTTGTCATTTCCTCTTCTTCCTCTATATACACCCCTTGTACCGCTTTCTCCTTTTGTGTTCTCTTTGTTAGAATCTCCTTGGGGTCTAGAATTTTTCCCTCTTCCTCCAAAGTTTCCTCTTCCTCTACCACTCTGTTCACTTCTTCTGAACTTCTCTTCAACTTTTAGTGCCAATTGATAGCATTGTTCTACTGTGGTAGGGCTTGTTAAACTAAGTTCATCTTGAATTAAGATTATTAGGCCTTGCATATATCTAGCAAGCCTCACACATTCTTGTTCAGCAAGCTTGGATTTCATCACCAACTTTTGAAATTCTTCAGTGTAACTTGAGATATCCATCTCCTTTTGTCTTAGACTCATCCTTTTCTTATGAAGTTGGACTTCATAATCTTTAGGGACATAAGTTTCCCTGAGTATGGCCACCATTCTCTTCCATGTGGTGATTGGATTCTTCCCATTCTTCACCCTATCATCTTGAGTGAAGTTCCACCATGTGAGTGCAAAGCCTTTGAGCGTAGACTTGGAAATCTTCACCCTCTGATTCTCAGGGATGTCTTCACAATCAAAGAAACTATTTAGGGCATCTACCCAATCCATTTCAGCATCAGGGTCCATCTTCCCATTGTATGTAGGCAACTCAAGCTTGGCATCCATGGTTCTCCTCTCCATAGACTTTAGAGTCTTCATTATGAGCCTCTGATATGCAGGACATTCATCTTCTTCCTGCTCAAGGAGTTCTTCTTCACTCCCTTCTTCAACAACTTCAGAGTTACCACTTTTCCTACGAGGCTCTTCCCCAAGCTCTTTCATCTATTGCCTCATTTGCTGCATTTCATTGTCTCTCTGTTCATCTTGCCTCTGTCTCTTCTCTCTTAGGTATTTTACTATCTCTGTATTGGTCATTCTTGATGACAATCCTCCATCATCTTCTCCTTCCATGGTGTTGGTATACTTTTACCCTAAGGATCTTAGATGCTCTGATACCACTTAATCCAGAGCTCTCCCCTAATAAGGAAATTATGAAGTGGTGTGACCTTAGGTGTCTTCTTTACACCCAAACTGGCTTGAAAGAGTGCTCTACACCTTTAACAAGATCCTGCAATAATCGCAAACTCACTATCCTCCTAGAGGATTCTATGTCTTCTTAGTAGAAATGTCTTCTACTTGACTTTGTCTCAAAATAGGAACCTATATGTTGAATGAGGATGGAAAGGTTCCACACTACTCAAAGGTCTCTAATAGGAGTGGTTTACAAACCCTTAGAATGTCTATGAATTCAGACAACAACTCTGGCTTTTAGGCCTTCCTGGCTTGTAGCCCTAAGGATGGATTTTTTAGGACTTAGTTTGAAAACTTCCCAAAGGATCTACCAAAAAAGGATCAGATCCAGACACCCTTTAATGAGTTATATCAAACCCCAAAAGCATGGGCTTCCAAACAGAAAGGAAGTTATCAAATACTTATTGTTGTAGTAGGTCTAATTAGACCTAATAGGGTTGATTTCTTCTAGAAGTCTTCACCATTCGAACTCCACAGATAAGACACCACTTGGAATGTTAAAAGAGACCCCTAAGAGACCACAATCCACCATCAGATTGAATTTGTCCACCCCTGAAGTGTCACTGCTACTTCATTCTTCTCTGAACTGCACCAAGCACATAGAGACGCTTGGGCTAGGGCTTGCAAGTAAAAATAGCAAACTCATTCCCCCTCTCCCAGGCTTCTGGAATTGTAAAGTACATTTACCCTACTTGAATTTCCTTGAGGGGCAAGGAATTCCCACGGAGGGAAAGCAGGTTAGGGCATGATCTTTGAAAACTACTTATTCAAGAAGGGTTTCTGTGCACCTGAGAGAGATTTGTATATAACCTTTTTTACTTTGATCTTTGACTCAAACCAATTGCATTGAATTGCTAATTCATCACAAACTTCAGATCATTCACTCTTCTTCTTCTACCAATCCGTACCAATATGTACATGTACTGTTTATGGTCCAGAATATAGGGAAAAACAAGGAATTCTATTGATTTTCAAAACAAAAGTACATCCTCTATCTTCCACCCACCTGAAAGGGCTTATTGAAGACATTTCCTAATGAGTCCAACTACTTTTTTAAGGTTGTGACTGTTGGGATCTATTTACAACATGTTTAGCAACTTTTTCAAAAAGTTGCTTAACAATATTTTTTACAATGTGCAACTTTTTGCATTTCTTGCAAAATTGAACTTTTTCCTTAATAAGACCTAAGTCTAAGATCTCAAGGATCATTGTTAACACAAAACATAATCAAATAGCCTAAGAAAACACCTAGACTAACCTAAACACAAAACTATGCCATTTGACCATAGTCAAAGCCCAAGGTTTATAAAGACACCAAGGGTGACTAGGTCTTACAAGTTGGCTTATTGACAACTTCTAAAATGATTTATTTGACCCTAAGGCATGAAGGCTCTTGGGTGAATCTTCTGAAGACCCTTGAAGGTTTGCTTTGAAGAGTGGAGGGAGGTGTTCCTACACCACTAAGGTTATGGTTTTCTCTAATAATAATAAACAACATCAACATGAGTTTTATTTTGGTGGCAGCGTTCTTGAGGAAGTTGTGGAGTATAAATCTCTCGGCATTGATTTCAACAAACATCTAAGTTCGGCAGGTTGCAAAAATAAAAGGACTTTAGGTGGATGGAAGACATTTTATGCTCTTCAAAACAGGTGTCGTGAAGCAGAGGTTTGGGATTGGAAAACTATTCAAACCTTGTTTGGTCTTCTTGTGTTGCCGATTTTTCTTTATGGGTGTGAATTATGGGCCAACAACACGTCAATAGCACAATAGAAGAAAATCGAAGGAATCCAAAAGCATTTGATCACAAGCAGATTTAAAATTAAAAGCACCGTACCATATGATATCATGCTAAGCGAAATGGGGGCTGCCCCTATCGAGGCACTTGCTATGGTTCGCCTAATAAGCTATCTAAAAGGAATCGAAAAAATAGAAGGAGATAGATGGCCTAACGTTGTCTTTAATGATACATTGTGTAAACAAAAAAGGACGTGGACACAACAAAACATCAAGTGGATGAGGAAATGGAATATCCAATTCAATATGTGCCCCACAAATAACAAAGAAATAAAGGTCTTCGTTATGGAGAAATTTTACAAGAGAAATTGGGGAAATGAGATTGGATGGAAGAAAATATATTATATCAATGAGTTCAACCCCGCATGTGATCAACTCCAAAAAGCGTACATAGGTGCCAACATTTCTTGGAGAGCTAAAATTCTTATTGCTCAGCTAAGAACCAACTCTCATGAACTCCGCTGTGAGACCGGGCGTTGAAAGAGGCCAAAGGAGGCTTGGGAAGAGAGAATTTACATGTTTTGTAACTCTGGGAAAGTCGAAACCGAACATCACTTTATTTTAGAATGTGAAGCCTACAAGAACAACAGGGATAAATTTGAGATATTATATCGGATAGTTCTTGGCATAACCTATTCAGCGAGGAGTACATTGAGAAGTTAGGTGGGCTCATCATAACCGAGTTACTGAAGTTAGCCTAGGTTGCCTTGTTCTCCCATAGGCTATGTTTAGCCTCGTAAACGTAAAAATTCTATCTATCTATCTACATTCATTCATGCTACGTGGTGACAAGTCTCTTCTTGCAAGAGAAAATAGAGAAGGCAAAGGTTGCGAGCGAGAGCATCATTGTAAAGTTTTTATATTTAATTTTTGCCTCACCACGTAGAGCCCTCTCGCATCCAAGCGAGCCAAACGAAGGAGGCTGGATAGAGGGATGCGAGGCAACGGGGGCATCAAATATAATCCGAACATTTAAAATATTTTAGTAATTTCTCTGTTGTGAGGGTTTATGCTAGTGTCTTCTTTGCTTGCATTTACAGGAGGATACGTTTCAAAGTTTGAAATACCCTGTCGATAAAAGTGTAGACATGGATTATTAAAACCTGAGGATATATGGAAGCGCAGTGTGCATTTTACTCCCAGTCGTTTCGATCTATAAATCATGGTGGATTATTTTCAGAATGCCCTAAGTAGTGCTATCCAATACAGGCAGGGTGTGAAGACTGTTTTAAATGAAATCCTTCAAAGAAATGTGGTCTTTTGGTATGCCATGATTGCAAGGGTAAAGCATAAAATAGATTTCAGTTTCAATAAAATGTACTTGGCGGGTGTAAATTCAGAAACAACTACTTTTGCTAACATCCTCACTACCTGTAAGTACGATCTGGGAGCTCGAAGCAGAATTTGGGAGCTTTGAAACAGGAAATGCATACATTGGATTTGTTAAGTGGCTTTGGAAATTCTTAGCAAATGCTGGCGGCAGGTGTGTAATCAGTTTTAATAAATTTACCAATGTCCCCTTTTCCTGTGCGTGTGTAGATGGAAGATTTGGCGCAGGAATGGACATCCACCAATGCTGTGTTATCAGTGGATTTGCAGAAACAGGATTTGTGAAAAGGGCTTTGAAACTTCAAAAGAAAATGCAAATTGGCAGGTTGGATTTCGTTTTCCAGAACCTCTGCTTGCAACGTCCTCGCCTATGCATGAATGGGAGCTCGAACAAGGGTATGCATTATTATTTTTTGTTAAAAAGCATTAGAAAACATCAAGCAAAATGCATTCGGCAACGTTTATACTTTTTTTTATGCAAATCTAGAATCATTGCATTTCGTGGGTAGATGAGGTGGATTTGTTTTACCAGTGACGGTAAAACTATAATAGCAATGTTCACATTTCCTTCAAAATATTTTACAAAGGGATTGTCAAGTTACAGAAGTGAAGAGTTTTCACGAAGGTAAATATTTTCACCATAAAATAAGATGAAGGGAAAATATGTGCAGAGTGGGAAAAGTAGTCATGTTTTTTACTCAAGTATGAAATATCTTTGCAAATCAGATATCAAAGAGTAGAATATTTTTCAATTACAGGAGAGATTGAAAATGTGAGTGAATGACATGGCAGTGAACAAGAAGCAAGACTTTCCTTTTTTTACCACGGAATTATTTTAATGATAAAATGAGTAATGTGTTGCATACAAATTGAGAATGTATTCTCACGGGAGTGGCCACACCAAGTGCAAGTTGAAGATGAAATTAGGGAAAATATTTTCAGAATAAATAAAGTAGTATTTTTAGTTACATATATTTGAAGGAAAAATGCAAATCGTATATTTCCTCACAGTGACACATCGGTAGGAAATTAGATATTTTCTAAAAGAGGGACAAGTATGCAAATCAGAGGCTTTTGGTTTGAGAGTTGAAGAAGAATATGTCAAGTGTCTAGGAGCATATCAGTTCAAGGGCAGTTTGAAAGATGATGACTATGCAAATCAAATGTGGAAGAAGGACAGGTGTCTACTACAAGATGAAATCTAGAACCTTTTCTTTTCCTTTATATTCTCATTAATTCTTCATTGTACGGGTTTTGTAAATGTTTTTCTTCAAGTCTGTACAGATTAGTTTGCTTTTATTTGTAGGTTGCTTATTGTAATAGTTTTGTTGCTATGAGCAATGGTAGACCAATTAGTGTAGGTTAACTGTTGTCATCATGGAGTTGTCTCCAATTTTGTGTACTTAGACCGTTTGAATTGAATGTATCATGTATTCTCAATTCATTTCTGCAAATGTCTTTGTAGTTGTGTTGTTTCAGCATTGTTCTCTTTCAAGGAAAGGGATAAATTGTTTTGTCTGAATAACAATGGTCTTAAGTGATTGTATTCAGACCTATATGAATTTGAAATATCAAGGATATTGGAGTTTGTCTTCGCATTTGTTGTGTGTTGTGTAATACATGGTAATGGGTCTCTTCCAAGGGAAGAGTTAAATGTTGGAGCAAGTATTAGTAAGCTTGAATACTCAGTTGGATTTCATTAGTAGAACGTTGTGATGATATAAGTAGGTTTGTTGGTGAAAGGCAACATCATATTGAAATCTTGTTGGTTGAGATTGTTGTTCATAAGACTTCTATTATGGATGTATATTTGACTCTGTAGCCCATGATAGAGGCACTCGTCTTTTTGGTTTTGAAGTGCTTTCAAAAACAATTTAAAATCAAAAGTTTGTTTTACTTTCATGCGTTTAATAATAAGATTAGTATAGTTTTGGTTTTTAGCAAAATACAAAGTGTATGTAGGATTGTGCACGAAGGTGGTAAGATGTTAAATACCCATGACATTTGCTGGTCTGTAGTATGTCATTTAGTGTGAATCTATTATCTGTGCAGACCTAGAAGTAGGTACACCCACTTGAGTTTTGTGAAGCTCGAAGTGAAGAAGGCTTGTATGCCTTGTCAATGTTGTTTTTTCCTATCTTTAGTTTATTGAATGTTTATCCTAGGTTTTAAATCCCACAATCTAAATCTCATATTATCACCTAGGAATACAAGTAGCAAGAAAAAACACCAATAGACCCTACTATTTGCAACAACAAAACCCACCTCTTATGGCACCCTTTGCATCTTAACCCGATGAGTTTTCTAATTGGAGATGGGAGGGTAAAAATACAGTCGAGTGCCGCCTTTTAGGCTAAGTCGACTGAATCAGCCCAGTTAGACTCGGTCGAGTCTAACACGGCCATGTCCACATAGACGGCTATGTGGCCCAATAAACTAGGCCAAGTGGGACTCGGCCAAGGCCCACTCGGCCCAGTCCCTGTAATATTTTAAATACTAGAAAAAAAAATTCCAAGCCCCTCATTTGCACATTGAGGGGCTATGAGAGTGGGAAAGGCGGTCCAGAGGAAACTCGGCCGAGTTCCAAGTAGGGGGCCCCAATTTTTTTGAACTTTTTTTGAACTTTTTTCTAATAAATATGTAAAAAATGAAAAAAAATTCACTTAGCATTATAATATGTTTTTTTTTCTTCATTTTTAAGCAATAAATGTTTAATTTATGAACTGTGGTTCAAAAGTGTTGCATGTTGAGGAAGCTTTATATAAAATGTTTAAATTTATATGTAAATGCATGAATTAACATGTTTGAAGTATGTATGTTTGAAGTTAGATAGATAAATTATGTTAATTTAATTTATGTGAAATTATTTTCAAATGTACGTGTGCATGTGTATTATATATATAGATAGTTTTTAATTTATTTAAACATGTTCTTTTTCAACACACACACACACACACACATTGATTTTCTATTGAATGTACACATGTATGTGCCTACTTGCAGTGAGTAGATTTTAACTATTACATTTGTGCATCCATCATCTCTCTCTATTTAGATATCATATTGTATGTTTGTCATGGCTTCTACTAGTTTAGAGCCTAGCATACATGATGGTCAGGCCTCACGAGCATCCTCAGGCCAACATGGTACCCCACAAAGTAGAGATAGTCGTAGACATGAGACTATCTCTAAGTTGCACATTGCTCTAGCTCGACTAGAGCGGACGTTGCAAAACAATGCTATCCTTCCTAATAGGGAGAAATTGTCATCCATTCACACCGAGCTGATGACTATGATTCAGAACGCTGAATCATACAATCCATATGATGATATATCTATTGATGTTTTTTACCATAGCCTCTCTAGCACTATCACATGAAGTGTGGGTTGCAGGACAGTTGATTATGATGTTTCTGTTACTCAGGTTAAGAATATGTTTGGAACCCATTACATAGATAAAAGGGTGGTTAGAGCATACAGGGTCATGAAATGTACAGATGACTTAGGGGCCCCTTTTATATATCAGAGATGGTTGGCGAACCATCGTATGTGGCCCCAAAAGGATGAGGTGCCCCTATATTTCTGCAAATAATTATTTGCAGAGTTCCATTTGGGTTACGATGTTGGTTACACAGATTTACCTCCACATGTTGGTTAGGGTCAGGGGAGATATCAGGATAAGTGTAGACAACCTGATTTACCACAGCCCCCTAGTAAGAGGACATTGGTGGGTCAAAACCTTTTGGTTCTTCCAAAAGGTTTGGAGACCCACACTAGCGCTGGATAAGCTGCAGCTGAGGATGTACACCTAGATATTGTTAGATGCCTAACTGGAGATGGATTGTAAAACATGTATGGATTCAACATGATTACATAATACCAGAGATAAATGAAATACAATAATAACATGAATAACATAGAATCACATTGCACCATAAATGACAGAATGATATATCTTTCATAGCATAATAGTTCCAACATTCACACTGCTTCACTTGTTCTGAACTCCCTACAAATATATGTGATAGCTTGTTAAGTCCCCAACCGTCACCAACTGACGACACAACTGACACCCCTTCAGAACAATGTTTTATTTAACAAACATAAAGTCTTATTTAACTATTCCTGGCATAATTGTCGCCAACAGATATGTTTTCTAGCATTTCCACCATCACAACTCAGGTCGATGAGTTGTCATATGATCATGTGGGTAGGTACATGCTCAGATCCTAGACGAGCGCAAGCGTTGATCCTTCTAGTCTATTTTATGACCCTTACATCTGATTTGAGCTTCCCACTCTAGAGGAGATAACATGACTACCAGAGGATCATTTGTGCGCCATGAGCTCCATTTTAGTGAGTGATCTCCTGACATCTTATCCTCCATAGGCAGCAGTCATGGACAGGGAGATGCAGAGGCAAGTACCTCCAAACAAGACGACGTCTAGATACATCCTACAACTCCACAACAGAGTGTGGATGATCTTACATTGCCTTGACAGTAGAAACCTCCCCTACAATAGACACCTACGACCTCACGATTTCACACTGGATTCTCATATTTA
>MU226133.1:920560-939710 GCA_018584345.1 Thuja plicata
CTAGTGTTTTGAAGCATTTATCCTATGATTCACAAGATTGTTGAAAAACATGCCTAAACAATGAGCCACACAGCTCTTATCACGAGCCCTATCATCGCTGATATAGAAATGAACCTCCTTGATGATAATGTATTCATTTTGATCTATACTTTCTATCTCATCCAAATCGAATTATGCATGTCTATAGCTCACATGCACAAATATTGCAACTTGCTCAGAATGATAATATTAACTTTGGAGCTCTGATTGAGGGGAAATGTATAGTTCTCCACAAAATCTACAACTGAAAGAATATAACCAGGTGGGAAACAATTTTTGGAATCACAAAACTGTTTAGCTTTTCATCATGCACAATGTCAATGTTGGATATGTGGATAAATCATAGATCGAAATCTATCCATGAATGGAAGGTATGATAATTCACTCTCCTTCAATGCAAAAAAAAATTATTCTTGTCCTGTCTTCATTTGGTATCTCTCATATTTAAATCTCTTCCACTGGACTGGTGTTGTAACATCAATATTATCAAATTGTAAAGAATTTTTTTGTAAATTTCCACAATCATTGCATTCATTTTTTATACACTGGACATTGAATTCATCCAAGTCTTATGATTTATCGCATATAATGGATTTCACAAATTTTGTTGTACTTCCAGGAACCATATCTAGATTAAGTATTGTCATAACTTTTTATATGATTGCAATTATAAGTAAAACTCAACATGATTTTGACAACATGTTTCACGAACCTTATTTATGCGTATGAAGCAAGGGCGCAACATCTCAAACATTCTCTGACCTATTTTCACATATGAAAACTCTTGTTTGAATGCTTCAAACAATTCACTTTGTGTAGTATCGACAAATATTTTAGATGTGAAATCTTCATACATGTCTCTTCATATTTTATCTGTATAGTGTCCCTTCTATTGGGAGAAACATGAGAGTGTTTGGTCAAAAATTCAATGACCCGTCTTCTTACATCTACAGAAATTCTGTCTTTTCGAGGAACTCTACAAACTTGTACCCAATTCTTTTCAATGTCCATATCCAACACATTTACCTTCCTAATATATCTCTGAACAGTTCTTCGAGATACCTTGAGTAAATAAAAAATTGCTTGAAATTGATTTCTATGTGTCAATCTCTTACTCGAAATCATAGTCATCAATGCTCTTCGAGTAGCATTTGAATCAGGTCCTCCATTTGTCCTGTTAACAACGTTCAATGCATCTTGTAAATTTTCAATTACTATTTCTTTTACTTGACCTCCTACACTTTTCCTATTATCAACACCCAACAACTCTAAAACTAGAGTCATTTCTCTTTTCCTAAATAACATTGCAGACAATTGTGCTTTTCACACCAAATATTTATCCTCAAAATATTCCTTCCACATAATTTTGAGATGCAATTTAATAGTGCTTTTAGATACTAGGTCCTCCGGTGCAATTTGACTGATAAGCGATTCCTCATTCATCTCCATAAAATTTTGCATTGTGGGATAAATATGTTTACCTCGACTACTAGCAATATCCTCCCCTAGTTGAGTTGCACCTTCTTCAACATCGATAGGTTCTTCTTCAACATCGACCGGTTTCTCTTCGATAAGTTTCGTATGACCTTTCATTTTGTCATCCCTTTTACGATCATATTTCCTTGTTCTAGTCATTTTATTTCCCATTGCTCAAATAGAAGCAATATTTTTTTTTGCTTTAATCATTCTTAACTAAAAAACTTTTCTTCACACTCCTCCGGAAACAAAATGCCTTTGTATATTCCCCAAAAAAATGCTTCCTAGCTTCACAAATCCCTTATATTCTTAAATAAGGAATGAAATTCGCAATTGGATAATTTATTTTAAAAGACAAAACTTATATACATATCCTTCTCTTTGAAAGGGTGGTTCGCCCATGTGACCACTCGTGGGGGGACGACCCCTGAGGGGACTCGGCCCAATAGGAATCATCCGAGTCTGACTGGGCCGAGTCGGGCTAGGCTGAGTTTACCTATTTGGCATGCCATGTTGGCAGCCAAACCCTCGAAAACATAAAAAAACCAGAAGTTTGCACTTCTATTATTCCGTTCTCTACTCAAATAGAAAATGTCAAAAAAGTAAAAGTACATTTTCTAGATCTCAGAACTACGATTCTGGACATATAAATTTTATATTGTTTCAATTACAAAACATTGGACATATTTGCTAAGAATTACATGTAGGTATATTAAGTTTTGAGAAGTCGTTGATTCAGAAAATATAAAAAAAATGCTAAATCAATTCAAAAAAAATTTAAAATCATATACAACACTAGAGAAGAGAGTCCTCTTCAAAAATATGTAATTTATTTGGTTTTTGGTATAGTTTTTATAGGTGAAAAGTGGCGGGAGACAAAAACTGTTGATTTCAGGTAAGTTCGACTTTGAATACTTATAACGGGCAAAATATAGATCGAAAACACTTCTTTTTTTTTACACTAACTATACATGTCATCTAAAATATATTCTAAAATTGGAGGAAAAAATAATGTTTTACTTATAATGATTTGACAGGAAGTAAACCCCCTGATTTGCAGTATTTTTCAGGAAATGGAAAATAGACCTAAAAATTTCAAAAAACATATTGATTTTTGTTCAATTTAAAAGAAAAATTATAGGCATAAAATTCATCCCATTTCACACATTTCATCAGTTTACATCATCTTCAAATTCTCAACAGAAATGTAACTTGTATGCCCTTGAAGTTTTACAGTTTTGGTGATGTTAATCTTTTTCCTTTGTAAAAGGGTGACAACTTATTGTGCTTTTACCCAGCAACTATATTCTTTATGTAACACACACTCCACTTAATCATTGTTGAAATACGAGTGGTTCAACACCTTCAAACCCACATAATCTAGACTCAAACAAAAATGCACCAATGCTTGTCGTCACAATTTCGTTACAACAACTTAAACTTTACTATTGCACTATCATGTATATTTCTTACTCAATCCAATCTAGTAATCCTTGTTCTAAAGCTCTATCATCATTTATTTGTGATGTTATGTTTCTATTTCAAAATGTCTAAGAAGAATGGGAGGAGAGATTTTATAATTTTTTTATAATCGGAATGGTTGAATTTGAAAATTGTATTCGAACTAATTATATATCTTATAATAACAATTTTTTTCTAAAATTCAATAGAAACAATTTTGAAAATTAAAATTTTTTAGGAACCTGTGTGTCTTGCCTGTTTATTTTGTTAGTGTAGTGATGTTGGACGCATATGCTTTGTAGGTCGTCCCGTGAGTATATTTTATTATCCCACATGCATAGGTAGTAATACTTGTCTAGATTATACTTAGTATATAAGTGTGTGTTGAGGCCTCTGAAGGTACCGACAAATTTATTGTATTGAGCTTGCTCAAAGGAGGTTACCCCCTCGAAGTGGCCCGCGATCAATAGATTCACTCTGAGTTCCACTGCTGCTCTATATTTATGTTATTCCGTGCATGTTCATCATATTGTTGCAGGAGGTTCCTCTCATCTGATATCAGAGCACTTTCTTAGGTTCGCTGGGTGGAAATTCCATTAAAATTTTTTTTTGTCATGGCCTTCAGGTGTTGTTTTAATTACAATACTTCTTTTTTGCATCTGGGTTCATTTCAAATTACAGCAATTCTTGTTCTTGCAGTAGTTGATTTCAGTTGTTAGTATCCGAGTGATTTCTGTTTTTTAGCCATAGCTTCCTTGCTCTCTTCCCGTTTCCTCTCAAAGGTCTCTAGAACCCCCGAAATACCATTCCGCATAATTCCTTCCTTGAGGACCCTACCCCCAAATTCCACATATCGAAGCCCTAAATCTCTCATTTATCTAATTTTAGGGTTTTCCTAACTTTTTCGATTCTCATCCAATCGCCACCAAATCTGGCCACAAGATTCATTTCCTAATTCTGCTCCTTTGTCCCTCTTGGACCACTCTTCCCATTCTACCTCCCCACCCCTGAAACCCTCATTTTTATTTTTCCCTTTTCATCAGAAAGTGTCCAACCACTTGTCAAACCCCCATTAACCATCTACGTTTTGCCCAAATCCAAGTTTTCCCTAACTGAAAAAGTTTTTGTTTCTATTTTTCTACCCATTTCAAATAAAAAATAAAAAAAAATCTTGCTATATGGTTGTCACCCGTGCAGGAGAAAAAATCATGGAGGAGGAACTTGCATCCCTCAAGACCAAAATTCAAGATCTAGATGACAAATTTCTCGGTCTCACTCTTCAGCATTCAGCCATGAACAATCGACGGCCACTAGACTCTTTTGCAGACGCTGGGTTTTCTTCTAGCAATTTTCGTGGACCGAAGCTTGATTTTCCTCGCTTCGATGGTGTTGATCTGACTGGATGGATTTACCGGGCAGCGCAGTATTTTAGCTTGCATAATACTCTGGATATCAACAAAGTCTCGCTTGCATATTTTCATTTGGAACATGAAGCTCTTCGATGGTTCCGTTGGTACATCAGGGCTCATGAAGACCCAAACTGGACAGAATTGTGCACACTCCTTTTGCAGCGCTTTGGCCCTAGTGCTTTTGATGACTTCACAGGAGCACTCACTAAATTTTGCCAAACAGGCACAGTGAGAGAATACCAGACAGATTTTGAAAAATTAGCTAATCACACCGAGGGATTGTGTGATGAATTCTTCTGCAGTTGTTTTGTCAGTGGTCTGAAGGATGCACTTCGATCCGAAGTGAAAATGTTCCGGCCCACTACAATGATGGAAGCCCTTGGGTTGGCTAAGTTAGCAGAGGACAAGAATAGTGCTCTACAACGTTCCAGATCCAATTTTGTTCCATTCCAAAATACGGGTTCTCCACACCCTCAAGTCACGCCAGCTCCCAGAACTACTCCTATCAAGCACTTGTCTGAAACAGAGATGCGGGCCCGTCAAGAAAAAGGGCTTTGTTATAATTGTGATGAGAAATGGTCCCGGGGCCATAGATGTGTTTAGCAAAAGCTCTATCTCTTGGATGTGGATTCTCCACCTGAACTGGAAGAGTATGTAGATGCTCAAGAAATAATAGATGATGAGGTTGAGCCTCAATAGCCACTTGTTGAACCTCCTTCGCCAGAAGCCCAACCATAAATATATGTCCATGCTTTGGCAGGAGTCACTACCCCACAAACCATGCGGGTCCAGGGTTACTTCAAGAAGATCCCTCTTACTATATTCATTGATTCTGGTAGCACTCATAACTTCATTGACCCCCAAATAGCCAAACAGGATGATTTCTTTGTCCATCCCTGCTCTAGCTTTGAATTCATGATTGCCAATGGGAGCAATTTACCTTGCAAAGGGAAATGTCACAATGTGTATCTCTCTATTGGAGATTATAACCTGTGCTCTGACATGTTTTCCTTTCCCTTAGGTGGATGTGATGTGGTTTTGGGCGCCCAATGGTTACGCACTCTTAGCCCCATTCTATGGGATTTTGCTGAACTTTGGATGCAATTTTCAGCCAATGGGAAGCAACACACTTTGAAAGGCTTATAGCTGGGGTCTCTCAGCATCATCAGTTCACATCATATGGAAAATATTCTTAAGAAGAACTCACATGGTGTCATCACTCAGCTCCATTCTATTCAAACGTAGCCATCAGCGGTCTCTAGTACTCCTGTAGATCTACAACAAATTTTGGATAAGTATTTGGATGTATTTGCTGAATTATGGGATTTCCACCTTCTCTCCCAGAAGACCACCATATTCATCTCCTTCCTGGTAGTGTTCCACCCAACATCGATCCCTACCGCTACCCATTTCATCAGAAGACCGAAATTGAGATGCTCGTTCGTGACTTACTGAAGCAAGGTATTATTCGCCCTAGTACCAGTTTGTTTTCTTCTCCAGTTCTGTTTGTCCTCAAAACAGATGGGTCTTGGCGACTCTGCATTGACTTCTGAGCACTTAATCATCTCGCCATAAAGGATAAGTTTCACATTCCGGTTGTTGATGAACTTCTTAATGAGCTTCATGGCGCTCATTTTTTCTCCAAGTTGGATCTTCATTCTGGGTATCATCAAATTAGGGTTAATGAGGAGGATATCCCTAAAACAGCCTTCCGCACACATGATGGTCACTATGAATTTTTAGCCATGCCCTTTGGCCTCACTAATGCTCCTTCAAAATTTCAGGCAGTGATGAATTAAATATTTTGGCCCTACCTCCATAAATTCATTCTGGTCTTCTTCGATGATATCCTCATCTATAGCAAAACCTGGGCTGAGCATCTCCGTCATCTGGAGCTTGTAATACAACTTCTCTATGATCATCAACTCTGTGCGAAACAATCTAAATGTGTGTTTGGCCAGGAGGAAGTGGAGTATCTCGGTCATATTGTTGCACACCAAGGGGTTCAGGTGGATCCTACAAAAATAGATGTCATGAAAAATTGGCCGCATCCTCAAACTCTCAAGAGCCTTTAGGTTTTTTTGGGGCTGACTGGCTATTACCGCAAGTTTGTCAAGAATTACAGGAAGATTGCAGCACCATTGACAACTATGTTAAAGAAATGATGGCTATCTACATATGAAAAAGAAATGATGGCTATTTTGCATGTTGTACAGAAGTGGCGGCCATACCTCCTAGGGAGTCATTTTTGCATCAAGACCGATCACCAAAGTCTAAAATATTTCCTGGAACAACGAGTATCCTCCACTGCACAACAAAAATGGGTAAGAAAAATCATGGGATATGATTATGAGATTACCTACAAGAAGGGTAAGGACAATATTGTGGCAGATGCTCTTTCTCACACATTTGATGATCAAGCTTCCCTTTCAGCTATTTCTATGCTGATTCCCAATTGATTAGAATATGTTCAGCAGGGCTATGTCAGTGACTCTTCTTTATCTCAAATCATTCACCAGTTGGCCAATATTACTTCTGTTGTACTGCATTACTCGTGGGATGGTGCTTCTCTCCGATACAAGGGGCATCTAGTGCTTCCGCAGAATCCAGATCTGCAACAGACTATATTTTATGAACTCCATGCTTCTCCTTCGGCAGGGCAATCTGGGTTCCTCAAAACTTATGAGTGGGCAAGGCAAAACTTCTTTTGGAAAGGAATGAAACAGATGATTCAATAGATGGTGGCTCAATGTGATACCTACCAACACCACAAGGGTGAAACGACCCTCCTTCCTGGATTGTTGGAACCCCTGCCCATCCCTACACGAATTTGGACTAATATTTCTATGGATTTCATTGAAGGGCTTCCTAAATTAGGTGGCAAGACAATGATCTTGGTTGTGGTTGATCATCTCTCCAAATATAGTCACTTTTGTGCCCTCAGCCACCCCTATACCGCCTCCTCAGTTGCACAAATCTTCATGGACCAGATCTTCCGTCTTCTTGGCCTCCCTTCTTCCATTGTCTCAGATCGTGATGCAACTTTTACCAGTCATTTTTGGATTGAATTGTTTCAGCAAACTGGCACCAAACTAAAGATGAGTTTGGGGTATCACCCACAAACCGATGGTCAGACCAAAATTATCAACAAATGCTTGGAAACTTATCTTCACTGCTTCACTTCCAAACAACAACATCAGTGGGCCAAGTGGCTTCCTCTTGCTGAATGGTGGTACAATACCTCTTACCACACTACATCTAAAATGACTCCATATGAAGAAGTCTATGGTCAGGCACCTCCAGTGCTCCTTCCCTACACTCCCAGCAGCTCACTAGTTTAGGCAGTTGACATAGTTCTCCGTAGCAGGGATCAGATTCTTCGCACCTTACAGGATAATCTTCACATGGCCTGAAATCGAATGAAACAATAGGCAGGTCAAAACCGTTATGGGCGCTCTTTTCAAGTTAGGGATATGGTTTTTCTTCGTCTACAGCCATACAAGAAATCTTCCCTGAAGCTTAAAGAGCATCATAAGTTGGCCCCAAAATTTTATGGGCCATATAAGATTCTGCAGAAGATTGGTTCACCTGCTTATAAACTAGAACTTCCTCCTTCCCGCATTCATCCAGTATTTCACGTTTCTTGTCTCAAGCAAGTTCTTGGCACCAACGTTAGAGCACAAACTGCTCTACCTGAAATGGATAAGGAAGGATCCATTATCTTGGAGCCTGGGGCAATCCTTGACCGGCGCACTCGTCAGCTTGGCTCTTGCTCCATCTCTGAGGTCTTGATTCAGTGGCACGGAATGCAACCAGAGGATGCTACATGGGAACCCCTTATTCAGATTCAGCAATAATTTCCACACCTTAAGCTTTGAGGACAAAGCTTTTTTCTAAGAGGGAGGGGATGTTAGGAACCTGTGTGTCCCTTCTGTTTATTTTGTTAACTTGTAGTGTTGTTGGATGCATATGCTTTGTAAGTCGTCCCGTGAGTATATTAATTTTATTATCCCACATGCATAGGTAGTAATACTTGTCTAGATTATACTTAGTATATAAGTGTGTGTTGAGGCCTTTGAAGGTACCAACGAATTTATTGTATTGAGCTTGCTCAAAGGAGGTTACCCCCTCAAAGTGGCCCACGATCAATAGATTCACTTTGAGTTCTACTACTGCTCTATATTTCTATTATTTCGTACATGTTCATCATATTGTTGCAGGAGGTTACTCTCAAAATTATAGTGTACCATCTTATAAACAACCTTTATCCTTTCAAACATTCAAAATTTGATTTTCTATTCTATTTATGATTTTCTAATGTGTTATATAAGTTATTTTTTCACTTAGTTGACTTCTTTCTTCCTTTGACTTCTTTCTTTTTTTGTTACTCAAGATTTTAATTAATGTTGCTCACTTTACTTGGGAGTATTACAGAAATAAGCTCAATATATGGGAGGTTGCAAAATTTTATATATTATCTGAAATAGGTGTAGGGATGCAAAGTTATGAGATTGAAAAAAAATATTTAGATTTTATTTGGGCTTTAAGTGCTTTCGATAGTGCTCTGTGGGTGTAAGTTGTGGAATAGACCACTCTAGACTCAAGGTGGTAAAAATTTGAGAAAGTTCAAAAGTGTTTGATCATAAGAAAGTTCAAAATTAAAAGGTTTAATTCTTTACAATATTTTGTTGAGTGGAATAGGGGCAACTCCTATTGAAGCAATTGTTATGTGCGTTGCATTATACATTTAAAAAGAATTTGAACAACTAGAAGTTTGTAAGTGGTCTAAGGTTGTTTTCAATGATACCATGGGCAAAAGAGAAAAAGACATGGGTGAAGCAAAACCACAAATGGACGAGCGGATAGAATATATTCTTGAATGGTTGCACTATGAACACAAAGATAAATTATTATTTTTTCACTTAAGTATTACAAGTGTGTATGTGGTAAAGTGTTAGGGAGAAAGATATATGATCTTGAAGAGTTCAAGCTCACTTGTGATCATAAAACAAATGTACATAATAACTAATATTTTGTAGACATCGAAGATTCTTATTTCTAGTTCAAAACCAACTATAATCAATGTTGACATGAAACAAGGTGGTGGAGAAGGCTTGATGGAGCATGGGAAGAAAGGGTGTGTATTTTTGCAATGTTGATGCAGTAGAATTAGGAAACGGGGCTATTATGGAGTCTAAACCCTTCAAGGATATTAGAGACAAGCATGTCAATATAATGATAGTTATTTCTTGACATAGTTTATTGAGCGATGAAATTGCTAACAAATTGGAGATACTCTTCATCTAGTGTGAATGAATAGTTAAAATGCATTCAATAACATCCACGTGTGGTAAAAAATTAATAGGGAAAGAAACTTTGTTAAAATAGTCTAAACATGTTGAAAATACTTATTTTCAATGATTTATGGTATCGTATTTGTGATGGAAACCAGCCACCTATTGAGCCACCCTTAGACCAAAAACTAATATTGATTAGAGATAAAAATACAAAAGCCTTTCCTTTGATAAGAGCATCTATTGGTGGAAAACTATTTTCTACATGCAATGGTGCAACTCACCATGAGGCACTTTAACAATTTAAGGATTTACATGATTCTTATTGTGTCTCACACTACAAGCCCCTTTTTTCCCTAACAAAATGTGGGATGGTTTTTTTGTTTTTTGACTTATAGATCTAGCTTTCAAGTTTCCAAGTTCAATTTGTATGAAATTTAGAAATTTATATAATAGATCATCTTTTTTAATAAGGTGTCAAACTTGAGTTCCCCAAACTAACATATAGGCTCAAAGTGAGAACCGAAATGGGGGTGCACTATGTAGTAGGTATGGTTTATGTCTGACTGAGTGTTGCTTCTTTGGTGAGTCAAACTTGAGTTCCCCAAACTAACATATAGGCTCAAAGTGAGAACCGAAATGGGGGTGCACTATGTAGTAGGTATGGTTTATGTCTGACTGAGTGTGTTGCTTCTTTGGTGACATATGTTGTGATACTTAGGTCCATTGTGGTACTTTTGTCCATTATGATTATTCAATTATTAGACTATATTAAATTTAGTTTAAAAATTATCCAATATTCATAATGTTTATCATTTACTTCATTAAATTAACATCATGTTTCTAATGGCTATGTCATAAGAAATTATAGCATTCTTAATTAGTTTATGGAGATAGACTCTTTATGCCTGAAAGAGTTGATAAAACATGGATATAGATAATAATACCTATTAATTATAAGAACACGTCATACAATTGATATATTAAAAAAATTATTAATGTAGACAATAATGCATGTCACGTGCTTTTGAAACATAAAGATCATAATATGAACACAAAATCATGCTATAAATAGTACCATAATGAATTGTCGTATCCAAATACTAGCCACAAAAATGTAGATTCAATATGGTGCCCATAGTTGTCCATATAACAGCCAGAGCAAGCAGAAGTCTTACCTTTTTGTAGGGTTCTATTTGGTGGGTTCACTAATATCATATCGCGTATTGTGAATTTACTATTACATCTTAAACTGAAACTTCTTGATGGTTTAAAGATGTCTGACAGTCATTCAACTCTATTGGAATGTAAAATTTACTATGATGATGTATCATTAGTTTGTCAAAATTCTTGCGCTGTTTTTGTTTCACCTTCCCGTTATCTTTGTTTCAATGCAACATTCATGGGCATGTTTTAATATTCTGAAAATCATTCTTTTGCAATAGTGACATCTAAGAACCTAGTGATTTCCAGTCGATAGAATCAACAGTAAACTAGTTGTTTTTGGCTTGTGAAATGTTGAAATGCACTATAATCAAGGAACCAACAATCCATTGCATTACTATTATTCTTGGAAGATGCCACAGAAGCGTACTGTCTTTTCAAAATCTTGCTCTCCCAGCAGCTTATTATGGGATAGATCATATTTTCATTTCTGATATTCCTTTTTTGATATATCCAAACTTGTGGCAATAATGGCATTTGACTGTGTTTGGACTGTGAAATAGAAGTTGAGTTTTGTTAGCAGTTAAAACTATGCATCAAGTGCACATTCAAACTATCCAACACTGAACTCTGTCATTTGTCATTTTGTCCATTGGTTCTTTTTGCAACCCATATGAACTAACTTGTTCAAAGGTGAGATTTTGGCTCTCTATCCATAGATGAAATGACTCGCAAATGTTTAAAACTGATGATAACAATCTACAGATAACCAAGGAAACCATACTAGTTTGTTGACAATAGAGTTGATCTCTTGGAACTTTTATCCTTCACCCAACTTTGTGGAAAACAACTAGTTTATCAAATAAAAAACTCTTACCTTTTTCAGAAGTTTGAAACTGGGTTTTTAAGATAGATGCACAAATCACCAATAACAATGGCATTCTTAACTTCTGGGATCTGAGTCATAAAAATTGGACGATTTCAATAACAGCAAGGCTTCTTTATGATGGTCACTAAAATCAACAAGATTTGAAGCTGCTCTATTTCCTACTTTGAGGATTATTCAATCATAATTTAAATTCTTATATATAGCAATGGTGAATATTTTCATTGTGTGACCTCCAACATTAAAGTTAAGGCTTGTCAATTTTTGGACTTTGGGCAAAACAAGATTTAGAATAATGTCAATTTTACTCCTTTTCCTGATTAAAGATCACAGGGTGTGTTTCGATATATTGAATCTTGATAATCAAAATATACACAATTTTTTAAAAAACTTGTTAAACTTATTCATGAATAGTGGAAAAATCTTACCATCTATAAATGAAGATAAACAATCTTGATGAATTGTTTAATCCAATCAATAGAAAATGAAACTACCTTCCTTAAAGAAGAAACGAAGTTGTCAATTTCAGCCCCTTTTGATGGTTGAGACATTTATATAATCTGGGGACCCATAAATCGTTAAACCCCATGGAAATGATTCAAATTACTTCATTTCATTTTTGTGGTAAAACCAAGTGTTCTTCCTTCTCTAGTGTCAACAAGTAGTGTCGAGTCCTCATGGCCATTGTATTTGTCTTACACATACGAAGCAGTTATGACAGCTCAAACTTCCCAATATTGAAATATGTAACTTTATGCAAACCCCTGGAAGGATTTGTCTCGAGTATGAAACTTTCAAATTGATATATAGTATATCTACACTCTTTTATATTCCATGGCACAAACCCTCATCTACTTGTGACATGCTGAATTCTGCAATTAATTTTATTTTACTTTAGTCTCAAATGGAAGCCAATCAGGGACACGATTGTCATCTTTATTATTCTCCTACTTCTTCCAAGATTAAAGGCACTGCAATGGATGATGTATATTAACATCCATTCAGGTTACCAAGGACCTGCTGAAACGAATATATTACAGATTGTATATATCTTCTATTCATCTGTTTCAAATGTATAAATAACATACAAAAATGTTTCCACAAATTAAGCAGTGCCCTTGGCCCATACTTAAAATTGATTAGCTTAATTAACAACCTCCCAGTGGGCGCAGACTAAAATAAAATGCAAAAATATCTGCTTTGCAGCCTTCAACAACCTCTTGGTATCTCCTTGTGCAAACATTGGTATCTCCTTGTGCAAACAGATTGTATTGTTGCATTTGTTCACTCTGTAAGTGGAAAAATATACACAAGAATATCTAAGAATAAACTTAATTTTTTATCAATTTTTATCACATTTGGTAGTGTTATAGAGGTGGCAATTTAGTAATTTAGTAATTGAGCATTTCAATTTTTACAGTAGTTTATTTAATAAAATCTATTAGAGAAAATTATACACAATATTATTCAACAAAACAATCAATAACTTACTTTAAGAGTGGGAAAACAACTCACCCCAAACATAGGCAAACATATCCTATGTTATACTAATAGACAAACCAATTAAACAAACTATCCTAGTTGGTAAACAAATGATGGAATATTCTAACAAGACCCCTATTTATAATTAAGAATATTATACTAACAGACAATAACAATTAAACAAAATAAACAAACTATCCTAGTTGGTGAACAAATGATGGAATATTTCAACAAGACCCCTACTTATAATTAAAAATTCAGTTATACATCATCAAATATGGTGGCCCATCAGGATGCTATTTGTTGAGTATAAAAAGAAGAGTAAGACCAATGTATTAAATTATAATAGTTGTACATTAAATTTTGTTTTCTTGGCACATCAATGTGTGATCACATATTTGTCTCTTTTTACATATAAAGAATACATTTGATTCAATTATAGGTACTCAAGATTAACACTTTCAATGTTTGAGTCACAACCTACTAATCCTATAATATTCTAAGTATTGAGAACTATCACAAACTGTTACCATATTAATCTTTTTTGTTACACATTTGTAATTTACTTCTCAAAACTTTATGTAATTATTTGATGGTTAAACTACATTTCTACCTAAAATAAATGTAAACTTTTCTAAAAAATTCCAAAAATGCAGTTATAAAACATATAGTGTATTGTGTGTCTTGAAAGGAGGTCACATGTTCAAATCTCATTGGGGGTACAGTATTTACACACCTTGTTTGTAGCATAGTGGGAGTAGTCCCATATTGTTGTCACCATATGTAGACCCAAAAACATATGACTGCTATAATAGACCATAAAAAGATCTTTCCTTTACTTTCCTTTCTTTTCTGAACCTAACAACAAACATGTTCTATTATTAACCCCTCCTTTCAATATGCTTTCAAAGTCTTTCAGACCTTAATATCATCACAATTATTATTAGAACTTAAAAAAATCCACAATATGAATTAGGAAACGGTCTTGGGACTTCAAAAAATCTGAGAATAGTCAAAGCAAATCCCAATTTGTTGTGCTATTAACTTCATCTTTCAGGACAATGCCGGAACAGTATATCCTAAAATATTTTTATGATTCCTCAACGGTGTAGCCTTTAAACAGGGATAGCATTAAACCAAATTCAACACTCCCTGCCTTCATTATAGTGTGAGACTCCTCTTGATAACTATCAGGACCACCACCTCTTTTTTCTTTTGATTTACTTAGATGATTACATTCTTTTAACTAAATATTAATTAATTCATTAAAAAAAAAAATTAATTCTTTAAAATTTAATGATTTTACATTACATTTTATTTATCATCAACTTAACATATTATGATGAATGATTCATCAAATGATCACAGATATCATAACTGAACAAACTTCAACATTATGTCTCTAATCTTCTATTTATTTAACTTTCAGATCTTTTAGATCAAAAAGATGGTACAGTGATCTTTTTTTCCTCACAAATACAATTTATCAGCAAGCAATTAATGTGTAATTTAATAGTTGAAGCCATATTTAAAATGTGGTATTCCAGGAAGGGTGGACAGCACTAATCAATCTAGATGCTTCTACTTAATTCGTTATGAACGTTTACCGTTAGCATTACTGTACTCGAACCATCTAGAAAATATAATAAATGAAAGCAATTTTGATAGGGGATCTCTCCATACGGATGGCAATTCCCAGTATAAGTAATGGAGCAGAACAATATGACAAGAATGATGAATTCATCATGAGAAAAAATTGTATGTACATGTTCTGAATGAATCGTTGACGGTTACTGAACAACGGTAAGCTTCAGATTATAGTAGCCATGATTGAGTGAGTTGGTTACGCGGAGAGGCCCCAAAGCATTTTGCTTTCTTGAGGCAGAATTGTGTACAATACCCATGTGTTGACATGATTTCAGTTGTCTTTAGAATGTAACATGCATTCAATCCAACACCTCTGCCCTCAATTAGTAAACCCCAAATGTCTGTGCAACCTGTATTATCAAAACCTTGCATTTCATTGCCAGATTCACTTTCAGAATCAGTTAAATATTCATTGGCATTAGAATGCTCATCCAGCCTTTTAACCAGAATTACTCCGTCAGGCATAACATTTCTTAGCAAATTTCGAACATTTGGCCAGTCCTCTGACTCTTTCAGCGCATCTTGAGGTACCCTCTGCCTCTTTGGTGTTGCTGGAGGGACATTTCTCTCAAATACATAGTACAGAAAAGGGGCTTCACGAATGTGTCTCACTATCTGGTGCACCAAAGAAAAGATTAAATTTAAAATTGTGTGTAAAATAAAATAAATGCATAGACCTAACAGATGATTCACATTTGAGCAGTTTTCGTTAAAATTTCAAGATTTCTGGATTGACAGAATTTGTGGTTATCTGATCACTGTGGTGGATCCTAAAATCCTCGAAGTGGTTGCATTTCCTGACAAATGGCCCTGATGATTATCAGAACCTTTTGGAAGCTGGACTCTTTATGACCCAAAACGAAAATTCTACCTAAGGATGGTTCATGAAGAACTTTAGGACTTTTAGGGTGCATATACTCTTCGAGACCATTCATCACAAAATGCAAAAAAAAACATGATGAGGGTCAAAGTACAAGCCCTAAAGGTCCTGAAATTCTTCATGTGATGACCATAATTTCTTGATCAGAAGTCACAAGGATTTAGGACCCCAAAGGTCCCGAGTTTCTTCAACATCCACCATAACATCCACCATAAGGAAACATAACCATTTCCAGCTAATAGGTTGTGGAAAATAAAGCACCCAAAACATTGAACAAACAGAAAATCTGATACACAATCAATCCAGAGAACTTTGAAAATAGAACATATTTACAGCACAGATTTCAAAATACCCATGACTTATTCTGCAGGGCAAAGTTTAGAAAAAAGAAAACTAGGGTTTAGGCATGAATACCTCCATAACAGATTCTGTCATCCATTGATGAAGCTTGTCCGTAGTAACAGTAACACCAGTTTGGTCCTCACTACCTTGGCCATCTGCAAAGATCGAAGCAGGACCCAATTTCCTATCCATCTGTACCATCTTTCTTGGCTCAGATGTCACGATTTCTTCAACCAATCCAGCTTTCCCTAAATTATTTGTTTGTGGAATCCGTGACAGATTTACAGAATTTTTGGTGGGTTTTCTTGGCTTAGATGTGATTTCTTCCGTAGCCAATCTGGCATTAATCACATCTTTTCTATGTGAAATTAAAGAAACCCTCAAAGATTTTTGACCTGGTTGCGGCCTCACATTGCCATGAGAAA
This sequence comes from Thuja plicata, assembly GCA_018584345.1. Lineage (NCBI taxonomy): Eukaryota > Viridiplantae > Streptophyta > Pinopsida > Cupressales > Cupressaceae > Thuja > Thuja plicata. Next base: position 937,066 of record MU226133.1, read on the forward strand.
AGGATTTTTGAACAGGACTGCTTCCTCCCATTGGCAATGATTGGGCCGCCATAGTTTTGCCTGGTTAAGTTCACCCTTTCTTTGGCAGAAAAATTCCCAATATCTCAGATTGGGTTTGCAGCCCTCAACCAACCTCAGAAAAATCGCCCACCAATCTGCCACTTTGCCGCAGCCTTCAAAAAAGAATCGTCGAGGAACTTTGAAATAGATGTGCGGTGAAGAAATGCTATATAGCCAATTCCGTGAAAAAAGGAGAGGGAATAAATAATAAAATCAAAGGAATGACATGTCGGCTTTTGGACGCGGAAAACGTGGTATGCAAGAGCCTGTGTGGTACAATATTTGGTAGAAAATGACTGAAAGTGCGTACGTAACAGCCAGATCGGATAAAGCTCGTGGCAGACATGGACATGCTCGGGTCTGCTGTGTGTTGGACATGGGTTCAACATGTTCCTCACACGATTACTTAAGTGGAAGTGTTTCTCACACATTTATTTCAATTTTCGACTAAGATGCTTTTTTTTGACATGTGATCAGATTCCACATGTTTGTCTTACTGTTTTACTTCATCTAATTTGAGAATAGGAAAGTCAAAGGCACATACCAAGATTATTTCAAAAATTGAGATCTGATATTTGAAGAAGTCCAAGGTACAAGACCAAGATAATTCAAAAATGGGGTGCTAACAATATGATTGGCTATCTTTAGATGAGATTGTAAATATTTTAAAAATAATTATTAGTTTTGACTCAATCAAAAATTAGTATGTGTTAAAATTTGAGATGTTCAATTAACCATACAAAATATCATTGTCTCTCTTATCCAATAAGAGATTGCACACATGATAATACCCTTTTTACCAAGGGATGTGTCTTATCAAGTATAATATACTAGCAATCGCACCTTAGTGTACAATGGTTACGCCGAAGATATGTAGAAGGTCATTTATTTTTTGCATATACTATTGTCTTACATGAGGTCAATTGAGAGGTCATTTACCAAATAATGTTGTTAATGCAACAAAGGTTGAATGTTGAAGTGAATGTTTCATTAGCTTCACCATTAGAGTTTGCAAACAAAATGTTTTCAGCAAATGATGATTCAACAAGAAGCTTTAAAAGATTCACTAAGTACAAACAACACAAAGACAAGACAATTCAAAATAGCAACAAATAAAGATTGGGATTCCTACATTATTATCATTCTTTAAGACATGCATTTTAAGGGTATGAATTGAATTACAAAACTTTAACTTGGAGATGAGTAAGCATAGACCACGTTTTTTACTTTTAATGTTGTGCATCATATTTTTTAGTATTGTATAAAACTTTAAAATATGCAAAATTCTCAAAATTGTGAAAAACAAACTATAAATTTATATTATAGAGAATATTATATAATACTAAATACAACTATATCATATATAATTTAATGTATATTATCTCATAATTATGTATATTTAATGTATACTAAACACAGACCAACATTAGCCATGTAGAAGAGCTCTCAAGTTCTGCCTCATGCTGACTTTTTTCCAAGCAATTGTGTAATTTGAGCATTAATTTGTTGAATTTGAAAAGCCTTAGAAACACAATTTCTTTGTGGTGATCACTGCTATTATCGAAGATGGTTTTATACCTGGTCCTCCAAATATGCAACAAAATAACATGTGTTACACCATTAGCAATAATATTTGTATGTAAACTGACCCTAAGAAGGGCCTCTTTCCATCTTAATTTGTGATGAAAAATAGTAGGCAAATTATTGAAAATACTATTCCACTGATTTTCACAAACTGTCATTCCAAAAATATATGCCTTATACTTTCTTGCTTATGAAAAAATGGACAATTGACGGGATGGACCATCATACATTTCAGCCTCTTCAAGTGTTTAAAGATTATTGTTGATTTACTCATTTTTAATGTTATTAGATCTTTACTGCTATATCCATGTCTTTATTAGACTTCATTGATATATCTATTATTTTAAATATTTTTAAAAGGTTCATTTTAACAAAAGAACAACACATCTTTACAATTCAAAATGTCATTAGGCGGGAGCATTAGTGGTGGAGTTTTGGTGCTAGGACTTTGGGAGCACTTGTAGATGAGTCTGTCTTGCTTGAAATTAGGCCTTCTTTCCCCTATGTCTTGCAACCTCAAATTGAATGGTGAATGCCTTGGTTTTTGTGGTGGACTTGGTTGAGGATGTGGCTTTTAGGGGTTTGGAAATTGATGGGGGTTGTGTTTTTCTATTCCTGTGGGTGGTTGGCGGTTCCCTTGTCCATAGCTTTGTAGTGATGGAGGAGTCTAATCTTGTGACCACATAGGGAGGTGGTAGGTTAGATAATTTGGAGTTTTGCAATATGCTTGAAATATACATTATTATATTTGCATATTTATAATTATATTGATATTATCTATACAATATTAGTATTATATAGTTATTTATGTTATACTTAAAATCATTTATAATATACTTATATTTACAAATTTTATTATAATGTGTATTGTACATAAAAATATATTGTATATTCATGATATTTATTATTATACATAATATTTGATATAAATAAATTACTCTTATTCTATATTATATTTTATATAATATAAATTACTAAATTCACTTTCAAAACTATATATA
>MU226133.1:956592-988112 GCA_018584345.1 Thuja plicata
TATTTCACAATAAAATACATTGCCTAGAAAGTTCGTTTAAACTTATAACAATCATAACTTAAAAACACTTTACCATATGATTTTAAGAATGAATTTACAGACCACAATAATTTTCCATTGCTTTTTCTAGTTGGCAATATGATCTTAGTGCATTTTTAGGTCATGGGAAGGTACAATACCTAAACTGTTGTTTATTATAATTTCATTAATAAAGTTTATTTATTATTTCTTTATATTTTTTCATGGTATATTTAGGTGTTTATTTTTGGATGACATTTTTCTCATGTATGATCTTCTTTTGTGTCAATTTTTGCAATCTATTTTTGAAATACATTGAGGAGGGTATATAGTGTTCACTAATGCTTTTATTTAATGTATTTAATTTGGAGCTACATATATTTTAGGATTATCTAAATGATCATATTTTAAATTGTCATTTCTTTATTTTTTCCTCAAGGATGAGATGCTTTGGGTGTCTTATTATTTACTTTAGATTACATGTATGTTTGTGAGTGCTACCTAGGTCTTACATACTTTGTAGTTTATTATTGTTAAGGATTTAAATGTCCTTTGAAGTGGAAGAAAAATAAAATGGTAAAATTTACATATATCCATTTTGGAAGAATGTGTTGATATATATAGATAACAACAAATGACATAATTTTGGATAATGTACATGCATTAAAAAATCAATTATCTATTTTTATTTGCATCTTAGTAATATTTAGTTGTAGAGCATTGTATGTGAGTGACAAATCATGTGACGGTAAATGAAAATTAGAGATTTATATTTATCTAGTGGACCACATCTGCTTTCTTGTCCAAAGAAAGAAAAACATAAACTTGTGTAATATTATTCTCTAGTACAATATAGATATAAAAAACTATAGGTTTGTACTTAATAAGGAGATCACACTTTCTATAGTAGAATGCCAAAAAATTTGAATGCTTTATTAGATTCTCATAATTTTTAATATTAGCAATATTTTTCTCATATATTTAAAATTCTAATAATATTATGAACAATATCATAAAATTCCTTAATTATGACTCTACTTGAATATATGTTATATCTTATATCTAAAAGCTTAAGTATGACTCTACTTGAATATATGTTATATCTTATATCTAAAAGCATATTTAAGAAGTAGCAGTCACCAATACAATCACATGCAATGAAAATGTAAACAAAAAATACTTACTAAACATTAAAAAATAAAATATTAAATAATTTAAACTTTACTATAAATTTAGCACCATAAATATCTTAAATACCACTAAAAGATCATATTTAATAATTAATTATAGTAAATGATAATTAATGTACACTTATGGTTAATAATATATATATTTTAATTATAATATAAGAATTCTAATTAAGATTTATTTCATCTAGTGCAAGAAATAAAAAATATTTAATTCATAAATTTTTGGTAGTGATGCTAAAAACCTGCCTTAAAATTATAATGGAGAGAGTGTTTCCTTAAAATCCGTGCAATAAGACCCCAAACCAATTAGCCAATCAGTTTCAAGAAAAATAATTTTCATGATTTTTTTACTTAAAAATTTATCACGTATACTTTAGAAAAATCTAAATCGAAATTGAAAAATAAAAATAGTTAATTGCAATTGGTTGAAATGAGTTTTTTTAATCACTTGTTAATAAAAACTCATTGCAATAGTATCTAGCCTAATGAAAAATACTAATAATAAAAATAATCACAACCTTTGTAATATCTATTTCGACCTGTGGATTCTGACCATAGCTACAATAAACTCAACACTCCCTCTTAGCTACAGAGGAATCCTACACAACATCAAAGTCATGTAGTAATAACCACCATAGCTACTCGCAAAGAGTTGGTCCATTATGGCTACTCCCATGAATGACACAAGTACTCATCACAGAATCACTTAATGTGATATTGTCATCTTATCATGACATTCATGTCTCAAGTGATGCAATGCATCACTTGAGACCATGTTAATTGTCTTACTATCGAACAGTCCTCTCGATGGTAGAAATCAACATTATGTATCCATCCTTAGTAAAATAAAGCACTTTGATATTTTTAATTAAAAAAATTAATTAAAATTTGTTCCTTAATGGGATTTCAAGGGTTTGGGTTCACCATTTAGTGTGTTGCTTAAGTGGTGATTTTGTTGTTGTCCCCACCCATGTTCAAAACCCTCTTGGGCCATTGTGATCACGGGCTTGTGCCTTTGCTAATCCAATGTGCTCACAAGTTTGGGCCTCAACTTTGTTAATTGGGGATGCGGTCCCTCATTTGTGGCCTCATTGGTCCATAGCCTTAGATCAAAAAAAATTCACATGGGGCCTGGAGAGCATGTCGTGCTAGCATCCTTGATCATGTTAAAAAAATTACTTGGCACTTTTTAAAAAAAAAAAATGGTCTTTCAAGAGTTCATACTTCCTCGTGTCATTACGAGAATGCAAAATCGATCAAACTAGAAAAACAATGGATAAAACTAAATTTTGGTGAGGCTTCTAAAGGAAACTCGGGCATGTTAGGAGCAGGATGTGTTGCAAAAGATGAGAATGGGAACCTTCTAGCGATGGGTGCAAAATGAAAGTTGAAAATTTACATTTAGAGGGTGACTCACAAATCATTGTGAATGCAATCTTTTACAATATAGCATGAGATTGGAAACTTAATAAAATCATGAAAATCATTAGGAAAAAGTTGACAAGTCTTAAAAGCTTTAAAATTAACCACCCTATAAGAGGGAAATTTGGCAACAAACAAGGTGGCAAGTTGGGCGTCCAAAGCTTTACAAAGTACAATGGAAGTGTACCTCGACAATTTTTGAGGTAGTTGGAAAGAGTTTGAATAGTATGGGGAGTGCAATGGAGATATAGGAAATCCATTCTCATATCATTAGATCATTCATTGTGACACAATGAAGCCACATTAAATTGGCCCTATTTTTATTTTTTTATGCATTAAGCTTGTGAACGAAGGTAGAAAGGATAAACAGAAAGAGTTTCGGTGAAGTTGCAGACTAGAAACTGTGCGTGTGAAAAGTGGTTGATACCTGCAAGCTGCAAACACACACTTCAATAGATCCTTAATTGATTAACCTACTTTAACAAAACCAAATGCAATAAAATATGACTAATCTAAATTGATGTATTGCCTTCTAGTAGGCAGGAGTATGAACTTTCTCTCAGGTCATTGCAAAACTCAGTGACTACACCTGTTCTAAATGAACAATTTTAAAAGAGCTATATGATTGATCTAGTATACAAATGCAAGATTGTTTGTGGTTAATATGAAGCTATTTAGCTTGATTTTAAGCACCAAAAGAAATGTGTTAATTCCTTTTAAAGCTCCAAATAGAAATGTGTGCTAAGTTATCAAATTGAAAACAAGCTAAACAATTAATAATGCTCTAAATGCTTAAATGAAAGCTAAGAATGCTAAAACACTTGAATGTAAAATTGTAAAATAACGATAATAAAAAAAATTTGGATCCTTGTGAAGGAAAAGAGGTTCTCTTTTATAGAAATCTCTCTTGAATCGACGGTCGAGATTAAAAACCAAAGAGTGGACATGATTCGATTTGAGGAAGCACAATCCATGTGCATGAAGAATAATTAGTTGAGAGAGTCAGTTAACTGAACTGACTAGTCAGTCATTTAGGAAACTTCCAAAATCTAGTTGCGGTTAACTAGATTGTTTCAAAAATGAGAAATAGACCAGAATGAGTTACCTAAATAAAACATATTTGTTTCCAATTCGAGAATCATTTAACTGAAATTGATGACATAATATAAATTTTTAAAGATTGAAATGATTTTAAATACATTTTAACTCAACTTTATTAATTTAATTCCTTTTTTGGATTCTATTGACGATTTAACAATTTTATTTAATTAATATATCAAAATATCATTTGAATAAATAATTTAAGGTTTATTTGCCAATGTCATGTATTTTTAGGAACTAATTAATTAATCAAGTACGATGATTAATTAGGACCTAGGATTCAGGTCAGATCAGCTTGAAATTGATGAATTGTCTAGAATAATCAAGATTAGGGTTCTTGATAAGCAATTGAGATTAGGGGTCTAGGGTCTTGATGACCATTTTTAGGTCTTTATAGAAACTAATACCAAAAATTGCCAAAGGAGAAAGGATGGAGGTGAATTTTCAGTTTCAAGAAAAAGAAGAAACAATTAGCTTTCTGGGGGCAAATTTATGGTGTTCATTTGAAGAAGATTTTCAAGATTGAGGACCCCATATTTTTTCAAATGATTAAGATGTTGTTTGGGGAAAAATTCACAAATGTAGAGTTCAAATATCACACCAATGTATATGTAGCCTCAATGCTTTTGGAATGGTGTCTTGAATTGGGAGACAAGGAAGAAGCAAGGAAGGTCATGGAGATGTGTGTGAACGATAAATGTTGTTGGGATATGAATGCTTTTATATCTATTGTCATTCTTGGTCATTGCCTCAAAGCGCGTGGGGCAGACATGGTTGTGTGTAGAAAAATGCACTCCTTTAAGGTCATTCTTCATCTAGAGTGTTACAGAGGATAAGGAGTTCAAACGAGCTCTAGCAAGGATGGGAATTCATCAAAGTGTATGTGCAAGAATGAGAACAAGCTTGTCGAGCAGGTGCCTCTAATGAAGAAATATAATACAAGTGGAAATTTTCCAAGGCTGATTATTTGGAGCAAGAACAATAATAGAAAGAGGAGGAAAAGAAAGAAGAGTAATTTAGTAGGATTTTGTAAAATTTAGAAAATAAAAAATGTTTATTGTTTTTGGACTATGCTCTAGTTAGTATTATAGATAAATTGAAAGGGGACTCAATTAGTTTTTGTAAGTAGTTGTGAGGTGTATGATTTCTTATGAAAATGGACAAAGGGTGTCATTTGTTTTTTTAATAAGGCGATATAAGGTGTAATTTATGTATGCATTTGTGGTCAAGCCACTATGCTTGATGTAACTTTTTGAATAATCAATAAAAAATATAAACCGTTTATTGATCAAAAAGAAAAAAAGAAGAAGAAAAACTAATCAAAATCTATTTTAATAGGAAACTTGTATGTCTTAAAGTTTTTACATTAGTGATGAATTTATTGAATCAAATTAGTGTTTATCACATCTTGATGTTATGCACATTTATTCTTCATGAGATTATTAGATGTCATTTATGATTATTTTTTATTATCTAATATTTCTTTATGTTGAATGGTAAATTTGAGCATGGAAACCAAATTGAAATTGAAATGATGTTTAATTAGTATGATTTTTTATCCTCCCACATGCTTTGGTTATAGTTTTTTGGGATAAATTACTAATGACGATTTGAGTTTGACTTAGAGAAGGAATATGTATAGGTACATGTTGTAAACAAAAACATGGTTGGGAAGTACTTGTTGAAAATAACAATATGGTTGAGACAGAAGTGTCCTATGTTGGTGCAATTAACTATTCTTAATTACACTTTACTTAAGCTTACTTAAGATAATGCATTGCATAGTAGTTTTCATATGAGACACCTAGGAGTTTGCACCTTATTTGCACATGGTGTAGGAGAAATTCCAATTTAGGCGGTGATAGTTGTTATCACATTCCACTTTATGTGTTGACTCCACCTTGTTAGCACTTGTAAAAATTTCCATGGTTCCAAGCTCTTTCCTCTTATCTCTGCAATTATTTTTGGCCTCTGGCCTAAAGCCCTAAGTCTTGATTGTGTCAAAATTTGGCTAAAACCCTAAACCCTCAAGACTTGTTCTAAATTCATGTTACTTTTCCAAGCCACTTAAAATCCTTTTTTCCATGTGAAGTTTATTGACCTACCTTTATCTCTTAGTCTCGTAACCCTGACCAAATATTATTTTTCATTCAGCGATCAAGCCCAGTCCGTCGATCAAGTTCTCTTTAAGTTTTCATCTCACGGCTGGCACGCAATCTCGGGATAAAATTAAAAGTCATGGAATATTTGGAGATTTCACGTGCACTATAGATCTTTCTCTATCTTGGTCTTGATTGTGTGGTTGGCACGTGATCACTAGAAAAAGGTGATGTCAACCTTTTTATTTGGAGATTTAGCGAGGGTCATTGATCTTTATCTTTTTAGGTCATGATCTTGTAGTTGACGCTAAGTCTCGAAATGAACCATGAGTCAAGTTTTTCATTCAGTGACTCAAAGATTACATTGTTGTACAATCTCCAAATAGATCTTCTGTCAAGACATGGTTTACTTTTTTGCTTGGTCGCGAGATCTCTAAATGCACCTGATGTTAAGTTAAGGATCTCAAGATTAAGCTTGAATCGTTGATTGGGTTCCTTTTAAGTTATGATTATGTGGATGGGGTGTAATCTCATGAAGAATTGATAAAGTACAAAAGGGTTGCAAGACTTGGTGAGGATCTTAGATCAGGATCAAGATGAGTGGCTAGCACTTAATCTCATAATGAATTGATGTTGTCATGATGTGTCTAGAGATCTAGCATAGACCGTATCTATCTTGTTTAAAAGATGTGCTTGGCGTAAGATCTCAAAATGAACTAAAGGGTTAAGAAATTTTCTGGAAACTTGGAGATCTCTTCATTCGTGTAATCTCATAATAAACCCATGGTTTTCTAGATTAGGTTAAGTTATTCAGTGATGTCTCTTTGTCGCACAATCTCTAGATTTGAATCAAGTTAGGGTTAACTTACTAAGGTTATAATTTTCCCTTTAGTCGTGAGATCTCTAGATGGACTCAGGGTTAAGTAAAATATCATTAAACTCAATGCTAACCATTGATGCAAATCAGGATCTAGGGCTGGTGCGTTATCTCAGAAGGAAATGAGCAAATACAAAAAGATTTAAAGATTTATCACAAGTCGTCGACCTGGACAGAGATGTACGGTTGGCGCGTGATCGCTGGATAAAGATGAGGTTAGCTCAGACATTGGGAGATTCAGTGAGGGCCATTGATCGAGTTTCCATTCTAATTTGATCGTGTGGTGTGGGCTTAATCTTAGAACTAACTCAGGGTAAAGTGAAACATTCTACGACTTCAAGTTTCTTCAGTCATGTGATCTCCAAGTGACTTAAGGTTAAGTTAAGGTAAAGTCTGAGTCAGCTTTCCAGAGATTCAACATGGTGCTACCACATGTTTCCAAGGATAGATGAATCTAAAGGCTTGTGCGTGATCTCGCAGTTTAACCCTAGGTCATGAATTCATCCAGTGATTCAGAGACTATGTTGTCTCTGAATCTCCATATAGACTCAGAGTTAAGAAAATTTACCCAGGGTTGATTTCAAGGTTTACATGGATTTAATCATGGTCGTTCATTGAGATCAAGATCTGGGGCTTGTGCTAGATGTCTAAATGTGACCTGAGTTAAGTAAAATGTCCAACGACTTAGAGATTACTCAGTTGCTGAATCTCCAGATAGACCTTGAGTCAGGCAGGGTTAAGTTTGGAGCCAAGTCAAGGTGCACGGATATGATTTGGACCATTGATTAAAGAAAGATCTTGCGGTCTCCGTGTAATCTCAAGATTAGACTCAGGTTAAGTGAAATGTTTAGAGAATTCAAGATCCTTTCAGTTACCACGCCACCTATGACCGTTACAAGTGTAATTTAAATATTTGAATATATTCTCAGAGGGTTTCATGGTGGTGGACTCAGATATTTGATCTCAGAGCTATAAATGCTATGATATGATCTTATGGATTGATTCTAAACAGTTTTTGAAGACCAGAGGGATACAAATCTTATATGTGGAGAAGCATTTATGTCCAGACTTGGTAGATAGAGTTGTATAATCAGAGGATAAATGTACACAGTGGTGCCTGGTTATTTCTGCATTTATGTGAGCTACTTTTAGAGTCATGCTTGGGAATTCTTTGACTTCAGGGTACTGCCCTCACATCCATGGATTAGGGAAAATTGATTGCATATCAGATTTGACAAGATTGAAGAGAGATAGGGTTTCAACTTGACAACTGAATTGAATGCTTGAAATGATTGGTTGTAAACCCTAACCCTAAATGATCTGAAGCTTGTAGCATTCTTGTTCCTATAAAATAATATTCAAGACCATTGAGTAAGGGCTAGCGAATTGGGAAAGTAGAAGGCATTAGGCTTATACTTGTTTCTAGTCTAGGATATAGAAGATGTATTTCAAATTGTTTTGAGATAGAATAGAAAGATTATGATCTTTTGCATATTATTGAACTGTGTATTTCCTTTTCATATTGTTGTAGAAGCAAGAGTTCATCATACTTAATATAAGTATTCTCAGGTTTTAAGTCTCTCCTTTGTGATATCTTTGTGAGTTGTAAGTTTTTTGGCTTACTGTATAAGTCTTTCTTATACATATGTGTATTCCACAAGTCTTTGATCTTAGATCAAATTAAAATTCTTTAGTTTTTACATTGATTCTATTTGTTTATCTACTTAAGGATCTTGTAGTGTGTGATCTAAGATATTTATGTTTATGTCTTTGAATCTTTACCAATAAGGTTGTTTCATTTGCAGTATTGTATTTAGGAGTTTACCGAATGAATAAGGTACTGATCTAAAGCAAGTATATTCTTTGGAGGTATAAGTATAAGTGGTTTGGATATTTTCTATCCAACAAATTTAAATCAAACTCATTACCAAAGTTCTTTACATTTATAGTTGTTCTTCTTATCCTACCCATGGTAGTGGAGAGTCAATGAATGCTAGGTTTGCATTTAGTACTTACTTACCATCTATCTGTTGTTCAAATCTAGAAGTAAAAGGTGTTGTAAAGAATTGAGTTTAGTTTGGATTAGGTGTACCTGCCTTGGTTTTGTAGAACCAGAAGTGCAGAGGGCAAACTTGTCCCTATAGTTGGTCTAGTTGTCTTGTAGAGCTTTCATACTTGGAGCTAACCACTCTTAACATCAGTCTCAAGGCATATTGGTAGCTTTAAATACATAAATTTTTTAAAACACCAACAAGATGGTGACTCTGCTGGGGATAGAGAAATAAATTGTCATAACTAGCCAGTAGGTTGATCATTAGAAGCATAGAGTTACTCAAGTTTGGTCCTTTGTTATTGTTTTGTCTTGAAGAGTTCTCTATTTGCATATATTCATATAAGTTAGTGTTGTGATCCCAACTAGTGTTGGGTGGTGACTCTAAAGTATTCTCTGCAGCAATGCTAAGTATTAAAAATCCTTTTGTCACACACTTTCCAATATGAGTCATAGAGGTACCAGGTCTTGGTCAAAGAAAAATTCTGATTAATGGTTGGGAATCGAAGTTCCAACTACATCTAGAAATGAGAAACCAATAAAAGGAAAGAGTAATAGAAGAGCTCATCAAAATGAAAGACAAGAGGATGAAATTAGAGAATAAAGACCAGCCTAACATAGCCAAGAAGGAAATTCATCTGAGTATGAGGAGACTGCAGATGTGGGACTTGGTACAAATGAAAATTATAACTCTCATAGTGAAAGAGAGGAAAGAGATTCTGACATCACACTTCCTAATTCAGAAGATGTTGATGATGAAGAAGAAGAATGGACAAGATGTCTCCAAAAGAAACTGGCCATCACACAACAAAGAAAAGGAAGATGAGAAAAGGAAAACGATGATCAAAATTGAGACATTGAAGATGAGAAAAGGCAAAAGATGATTAGAATCGAGAAACTAAAGATGAGAGTATGAAACCAGGAGGCCATCAACTATGTTGTAGAGCCTGATAGATTTGAAGAGGAACCTGTCATTCGAGTGATTAATCATCAAGGCCCTAAAGATAAGGGAAAGTAAGGGATGGAAAGAGTTTCAATAAATGATCCCAAGAATCTCAAAGGCCTAGTAAATCAGATGTCTAAATTGGACATGGATCTTGAAAGAGATAGAGTTGAAAGTGAGATCATAGCTAAGGAACTTGAGGTGACAAAATTGGAGGCTGCTACTTTGGAGATGAAGAAGAAGGCTGATTTTCTTAGGTAGACAACAATTCCTATTCAGCTTGGTACTGAAGCAACTACAATATCAAGTGCTAATGCCTATGTTTCTGAAGTTAATACCTCATCTCAAGGAAGACCCACTCATGCTGAAAGGTACAAATAATTTTCTTTCCATAACATCTTTGGTTATCCTAATGTAGTTCCAAGTGAACTTAGAGATAAACTTCCCAAATTTTTTGGGAATAATGTAGTCACATGTGAAAAACACTTGAAAAAATTTACTGACATGATGGATGATTGTGAAATTAACCATAAGGATGTATTAATGAAACATTTTATTTAGTCTTTAGTAGAGGATACTAGAGATTGGTTCAGAGCGTTACCCTATAATTCTATAGGGTCAATGGAAGAACTAATTGATTTCTTTAAAGATCAATATGGTGATAAAACCATTGAGGGATTCATGTTAAATGAATTCAAAAATATAAAAAAAAATCAAAATGAAGATGTTGCAGAATTCAACATAAGATTTCAAAGAGCTATGTATAAAATTTTTCAGGTTATGAGACTTGATGACAAAGTTTGTCTAGCTACTTATCTTAATGCATTTGATTCTAAGATGGGATACCTCCTAAGAGACAAGAATCCAAGGACTATAAGAGAAGCTTATAAAAAAATATCAATATAGAAACAAATAGGAGGGTATCCGGGAAATTGGGTAGAAGAGATGATTGAAAGCCTGCAAGAAAGGAAATGGATAAACCTTCAAATGCTAAGCCTAAGGAGGAGGTCAATATGAAACAGATTCTAAATGCTATTAAAGACCTAAATCCAGGAGAGAGTAATAATCCTAGAGCTCTAAACAATAATAGGTCATCCTATAACAGTTATAATCCCCAAAATAGGATGCAAAACCACCCATATGGTACCCAATACAAAGATGAGAAACCCATTATCCCACAAAGGAAAGATATGCCTGATGATAGAACTCCTGATCCTCTTCAGAGAAATTCAAATAATATGTGTAGTGAGGATTATTGGTGTGATGATTGTGAATCTCCACACAATCTAGACAATTGTGATGTTTCTCTAAAGATGTATCTAAGTCAGACCCAATAAGAAAGAGAAGATGAGGAAAAACTCTATGATGATGTTGGGAATGCAATGGCAGCTAAAGATTTGAAAAGTGAAGAATCTAATGAATAGGTTTAAGAAGAGGAATTTTATTCATTAGATGAACAAGAGTTGTCCTCATCAGATGAGGAGGAGTTTGATGATTAGGTTGACAATTAGGATATGCTTTCATCTAATGAAATGGAAGCATACATTGATAATGTAAGGTGTAATGCTACAAGGGGAAAATAGCCTTTTATGGCAAGAAGACCTTCAGATGTAGAAAGGGCTCAAATCATAGAAAAATTGGTTACTCAAGCATAAAGTAACTATAATATGAGAAATAGGATAGTTGGTAATACAAATGGTAGGCCAGCTGGCATGTTTATTACAAATACAAAAAAAATCCCCAAGCAGACACCAGAAAAGAAAAAAATTACTGAGGATGTGAAGAAGATAAAGGTTAGAACAAAGGACAAACCAAGTAATCCAAGTATTGTCCATAAGGTTAAAGAAAATACCTTAGAGGTAGGTGCTTCTTCTATTCCAAAAGATGATAAAGGAGCTGAGCCCAGTTTAGCTACTCAAAATTAGGATAGAAGTATTGTTACTATCAGGCAATATATTTTTGACATCAAGTATACTCCTGTTGACATGGGACAAATGCTCTCATAGATCACAGTCAAGGTTCCACTTTTAGAAATGATGAGGATTCTTGAGCACAAGGAGACAAATTTGACATGGATGAATAGTGTTTCCAACAAGAGCCTTGAAATCAGAAATGGGTGAGAAGAAAAGGAACAGTAAGGAGAAATTTAATACAAAGGGAAAAGAATCAGATGGGATTGTTTCTAAGATCCCTCAAATCTTCTTAAATACAAATCAATCCACTCCTCCTTTGGGATCTTTGGATCCTTTTTTCTTAACACTGGTTATTAATGGCAAGATGCTCAAGAATTGTATGATTGATTTAGGAGCTTCTAATATAGTCATGCCTGTAGAAATAATGAAATTAATAGGACTGTAGGTAGATAATCCTCATGGGAGATGCCAAGCAATGGATTCAAGGGAAGTGCATGTCATAGGTACTATTAAGACTTTGCCTTATACACTTGCTGCATTTCTAGAAAAGAAACTAATAATGAGTGTCCTAGTAGTTGACATCCCACCTCAATATGGGATGTTATTGTATAGGAAATGGAGTGCCTCAATGGGAGGAAGTATACAGTGTGATCTATCCTTTGCAACATTTGACATAGCTGGTAAAAATTTCAAGCTATCCATAGAATTCAGAACTCCCCACATGATTAAGGAGAGTGAAGATGATGCAATGAATTGTTTCCTGGATACTAACATTGGATATTTTCAAGTGCAAGACAACAAAGCTGAGAGAAATGTCCAACATATGCTTTTGTCAGAAGAGAAGGACAATCTTGTAGATAATATTGACTTATGGAAAATGTATTTTGATGGTGCAAGCTCAAAGGAAGGAACTGATGCAGGAGTTCTATTAATAGCTCCTAGTGGTAAAACCTACAAGTTCTCATTTTCTCTGCTATTTACTTGCACTAATAATATTGTGGAATATGAAGCTTTTCTAATAGGACTGAGATTAGTTTCAAGACACAAGATTAGATGTATTAGGGTCATTGCGGACTCTGAGTTAGTTATCTCTAAGATAAGATCTAGATATGGTTCAAAGAATCAGAGGCTAAAATAGTATAGGAATGTTGTTTGGGATGAGATTGAAAGATTTGATGCATTTGGCATTGATTGGGTGGAGAAAAATCAGAACAAGATGGAAAATCTGTTGGCTAATATTGCCTTGAGGCCTGCAGACATTACTTTTGTAGGAATCTCTAATATAGAGATTCAATCTAGACCATCAATCTCAGACAATGATGAAAGTTGGCAAGTCTTTGATGATGACATGGATATTTTGAGACTCCTATCTTGTGAATTAAATTTTGGTGAGAAAGAGATGGAATTTACTGGTTTTGTGGAGACCTTAGATGGAAAAGACAAAATTATTGGAAAGGAGGTTCTTCAACTAAAATCAAATAAGGTACCCAAAGGCTTGGTTGTACTTGAGAGAGATTTTGATAGCAAAGACAAGCCTTTATCTACAAGTACGGTGAGAAAACATGAGGACTTGGAGGAGATAAACTTGGGGATAGATCAAGATCCTAAAAAGGTATATATTGCTAAGAAGTTGTCCCCCAAGCTTAAAGATTCATTGGTAAATCTTCATAGAAAATATAGACATGTTTTTGCATGGTCTTATGATGACTTAAAAGCATACAAAGAAGATTTATTCCAGCATGAGATTCCACTGAAAGAAGGCACTAAGCCTTTTTGATAGAAGTTGAGACCTGTTAATCCCACTTTAGAACCCAAGATGCAAGATGAATTAAAAAAATATGAGGGATACTGGAATCATAAAGCCTATAAGGCATTCAACACGGGTATCGACCAATTTGGTACCAGTCAGAAAGAAAAATGGAGATACTAGATTATGTGTGGACTTAAAAAATTTAAATATTAATTATTTGAAGGACAATTATGGATTGCCCAACATGGAAGCAATGTTTCAAAGAGTCACAGGGTCTGAGATGATGTCCATGTTGGATGGCTTTCTAGGGTATAATAAGGTCAAGGTCAAGGAATATGAACAGTTCAAGACTACATTCACCACACCCTAGGGAAATTATATGTATGTCAGGATGCCCTTTGGCTTGACAAATGATGAGGCTACTTTCCAAAGAGCCATGGATGTGGCATTTGTAGATTTAAAAAAAAAATTTGGTAGTCTATCAAGATGATCTTACTGCTTACTCATCAAAAGAAGATCAACACTATGATCATCTTGAAAAGATCTTTGTAAGAGCACTAGAGTATGTGGTTTCCTTTAACCTAAAGAAGTGTGTTTTTGGGGTAACAAATGGAAGGATTTTAGGACACATTGTCTCTAAAGATGGAGTTAGAATTGACCTTGAAAGGGTGAGTGCAATTGATAAATTCCCTCAGCCCAAGAATGTCAAGGGCATTTAGTCTTTCTTTGGACAAGTGAACTTCTTAAGGAGTTTTTCTTACAAATTTTGCAGAGACTAGTTTGCCAATCTCAAAGATGATGATGAAAGGAGCCAAAGTGGAATGGAATCAAGAAGTGTGTAAGGATTTCTCAGATATCAAGTAGGCTATTAAAGATTCCCCTATTTTGAGAACCCCTGATTATACCAAGCCACTTCAAATTTTCTCCTTTGCTTCTTATAATATTGTTGCTACAGTATTATTGCAGAAGAATTTAGAAGGCTATGAACAACCTATTTCTTTCTTCAGTAAGTCTTTGTAGGCGGCATAATTGAAATATGATATTATGGAAAAACAAGCCTATGCTTTGGTCAAGGTTGTTAAATCATTTAGATGCTATTTGGTAGGAACAACCATAATTTCCTGTGTTCAAGTGTTGCTGTGAAAGATATATTAGTTCAAAATGAGGTCTTAGGGAGGAGGTGCAAATGGATCAACAAGATCCAAGAGTTTAATATTTACATCCATATTACTACGTTGGTAAGAGGTATAGGACTTGCTAAGCTCATGGCTCAAAGCAATTTAGATGCAAATCACATTGATATGCTAGAAGAGGAGCATATACCTTATATTTATGATATGGATTGTTCTGATTGGTACAAAGACATCATTAGATACTTGCAGAAGATGGTATGTCCCCCTAACATGAATGATAATAAAAAGAGAACAGTCAAGTTGCATGCTCTGAAGTATGTAATAATTCAAGGAAAACTATGGTGGAGGAGTAATGAAGGAGTATTGATCAAGTGTGTAGATCATGACAGATCTCATGATCTCTTAAAACAAATGTATGATAGTGCATGTGGTGGCCATTACATGGCTAAGACTACTGCCCATAAGATTACTAGATTTGGTTTTTGGTGGCCAAAAATTTTCAAGGATGCTCATCAATATGTTAGAAAATGTGATGCTTGTCAGAGATTTTTAGGCAAGCTAAAGTTTGATGGGATCTTCCTTTGAAGCCTATTGCAGTTGAGACACCTTTTCAAAAGTGGGGGATGGATTTCATTGGTGAGATCCCTAATAAATCTAGTAGAGGTCATTCATGGATTCTAGTGGCAACTAACTATTTTACCAAGTGGGTGGAAGCAATTCCCACTAGAAGAGCCACAAGTAGGATTGTGAATGATTTTATAATAAATAATATGTTGACTAGATTTGGTTTCCCAAAAACCATTGTGGTGGACAATGTTGTGTGCTTCAGATTAGAGGAGCTCACTGATTTTTGTCAGCAATATGGGATTCAAATCTCTTATTCTTCCCCATATCACCTCAAGGCAATGGTCAGGCTAAATCAAGTAACAAGAGCCTAATAAATATTATCAAGAGAGTGTTGGATGCAAACAAAAAGGCTTGGGATTCCAAATTGTAGCTTGCTTCATGGGAATATAGAGTAACAATGAAGAAGGCTATTGGATGTGCACCTTTTGACTTAGTTTATGTTATTCATACCAGATTACCCCAGAATAATTTATTGAAGATGTATAGATTTGTCCAAACTTATGATGATGAGTTGGATGATGATATGAGAATTATATTGGAGGATTTGATAAAAATTGATGAGTCAAGAAGGGAGGCACATGACAAGAATATCAAACTGTAATTACAGTGTAAAGATCTATTTGAAAAAAGATCCATTGCTAGGAAGTTTGAGCCTGATGATATGATTTTGATGTGGAATGCTAGAATAGAGGACAAAGGGAAACATGCCAAATTTGATCCTATTTGGTTAGGCCCATACATAATTCATGATAGGTGGGGTTCTGATTCATACATGTTATAGGACTTAACTGGAAATATTTTGGAATTGCTGGTTCATGGACAATTCCTGAAGTTTTACTTTTCTTGAAGTGTCTGAAATCCATGAACAAGTTGGTCTGTATATATTTTTCTTTCTGTTTTTCCATTTTTAGTTAGGTTTCTTTTCCAGTATGTGGTCTGCTTTATCCCAAAGAATCTTGAATCCTTGTCATACCTACAAGAGGTGTGTATCCCTAGATGGAGCCATTGTTAGCACTTGCAAAATTTTCCATGGTTCTAAGCTCTTTCCTCTTATCTCTGTAATTATTTTTGGCCTCTAGCCTAAATTCCTAAGTCTTGATTGTGTCAAAATTTGGCTAAAACCCTAAACCCTCAAGACTTGTTCTAAATTCATGTTACTTTTCCAAGCCACTTAAAATCCTTTGTTCCGTGTGTATTTTATTGACCTGCCTTTATCTTAGTCTCGTAACCCTGAAAAAATATTCTTTTTCATTTAGCAATCAAGCGTAGGTCATTGATCAAGTTCTCTTTAAATTTTCATCTCACAGCTCGCGCGTTATCTCGGGATAAAAGTCAAAGTCATAGAATATTTGGAGATTTTGTGCACACCGTAGATCTTTCTCTGTCTTGGTCTTGATCGTATGGTTGGTGCATGATCGCTAGACAAAGGTGATGTTAGTATTTTTATTTAGAGATTCAGCGAGGGCCATTGATCTTTGTCTTTTCAGGCCATGTTTTCATTCAGCGACTCAGAGATTACATTGTCACGCAATCTCTAGATAGACATTGGGTCAAGACATGGTTTACTTTTTTTCTTGGTCACCATATCTCTAAATGCACCTGAGGTTAAATAAGGATCTCGAGATTAAGCCTGAATCATTGATCGGGTTCCTTTTAAGTTATGATCATGCGACTGGTGTGTAATCTCATGAAGAACTGATTAAGTACAGAAGGATTGTGAAACTTTGCAAGGATCGTATATCAGGATTGAGATGAGTGGCTAGTGCTTAATCTCACAATGAATTGATGATGTCATGATATGTCTGGAGATCTAGCGCAGACCGTAGATCTTGTTTAGATTGTGTGCTTGGTGTGAGATCTCAGAATGAACTCAAGGGTTAAGAAATGTTCTGGCAACTTGGATATCTCTTCAGTCACATAATCTCATAATAAACCCATGGTTCGCTAGATCAAGTTAAGTTATTTAGTGATGTCTCTTTGTCACGCAATTTCCAGATTTGACTCAAGTTAGGGTTAAATAACTGAGGTTATACTTTTCCCTTTAGTCGCGAGATCTCCAGATGGACTCAGGGTTAAGTAAAATATCATGAGATTCAACGCTAACTGTTGATGCAGATCATGATCTAGGGCTGGCACTTGATCTCGAAAGAAAATGAGAAAGTACAGAAAGATTCAGAGATTCAACCCAGGCCGTCGATCTAGACAGAGATGTACGGTTGGCACATGATCACTAGATAAAGATGAGATCAGCTCAAACATTGGGAGATTCAGGAAGGGCCATTGATCGAGTTTCCCTTCTAATTTGATCGTATGGTGTACATGTAATCTCAGAACTAACTTAGGGTAAAGTAAAACATTTCTTGACTTTGAGTTTCTTTAGTCGCATGATCTCCAAGTGACTTAAGGTTAAGTTAAGGTAAAGGATGAGTCAAGTTTCCAAAGATTCAACATGGTGCTACCACATGTTTCCAAGGAAAGATGAATCTAAAGGCTTGTGCATGATCTCAAATTTTAACCCTAGGTCACAAATTCATCCAACCATTCAGAGACTACGTTGTCTCTGAATCTCCAGATAGACTCAAAGTTAAGAAAATTTACGTAGGGTTGAGTTCAAGGTTTACACAGATTTAATCATGGCCGTTCATTGAGATCAAGAGTTGGGGCTTGCGCTAAATTTCTAAATGTGACCCGAGTTAAGTAAAATGTGTAGCGACTTAGAGATTACTCAATCATTGCATCTCTAGATAGACCTTGAGTCAGGTAGGGTTAAGTTCTGAGCCAAGTCAAGTTGCACGGATATGATCTAGACTATTGATTAAAGAAAGATCTTGTGGTCTGTATGTAATCTCAAGATCAGACTCAGGTTAAGTGAAATGTTCATTGACTTTGAGATCCTTTCAGTCGCGTAATCTCCAAATGAGCCTGAGTCAAGATAAAGTTAAGGTGAGGTTTCCAAGGATCAAATTAGAGCCATTGATATGCATGAAGATCTATGGGCTCCGTGTAATCTCTAGAAAAAAGTAAAAGATTCTTTTTCATTCTGAGATCTAGCGTAGGACATTGATTTGATCTTAATCTTGTGGTGTGTGTATGATCTCCAGATGGAACCAAGGTTAGTCATATCATTTGGTGACATAGAGATAAGAAGAGATCTTCTGACCAAAGTTAATGTGCAGGTTGAAAACTAGTTAAAGGATAAGGAAAAAGGATGAACTAAAGTGCAGGAAAGTCTTGATAGATCATGCAGCAGGTGCAAAGCCTTATGAAGAAGATGCACATGATCTAACCATTGAGGCATTGCACCTAAAGGCCATGTGTCCCTGGTGGGTCTTGAGTAATGTGAAGGTAATTAAGTTAAACCCAAAGCAAGTATTGAGAAGATCTGACAGTAGGTGTAAAGGCTCAAAAGGAAGTTTCACGAGATCTAATCATTAAGGCATTGCACCTTATTGCCACATGCCCAATTTGATTGTGAGCCCAGGTAACTTAGGAGGATCTATGGATATGTTTTAAAGTTGAGTAGAGGTTTGATCTCGACCATCCAAATTCTTGTTCCATACCACTTGTGACCATTAAAAATATAATATATATATTTGAATATATTCTCATAGGGTTTCATGGTAGTGCACTCAGATATTTGATCTCAGAGCTATAAATTTTGTGATCTGATCTTATGGATTGATTCTAAACAACTGTTGAAGACCAGAGGGATACAAATATTATAGGTGGAGATGCACTTATGTCCAAACTTGACAGATAAAGTTTTATAATTGGAGGATAAATGTATACAATGATTCCTGGTCATTTCTGCATTTATGTGAGCTACTTTCATAGTCATGCTTGGGAATTATTTGACTTTAGGGTACTGCACTCACATCCATGGATTAGGGAAAATTGATTGTAGATCAAATTTTCATAGATTGAAGAGAGATAGGGTTTCAACTTGACAACTGAATTGAATGCTTTACATGATTGGTTGTGAACCCTAACCCTAAATGATTCAAAGCTTGTAGAATTATTGTTCCTATAAAATAATATTCAAGACCATTTAGTAAGGGCCAGAGAATTAGGAAAGTAAAAGGCATTAGGCTTATACTTGTTTCTAGTCTAGGATATAGCAGATGTATTTCAGATTGTGTTGAAATAGAATAGAAAGCTTATGATCTTTTACATATTATTGAACTGTGTATTTCCTTTTCATATTATTGTAGAAGCAAGACTTCATCATACTTAATATAAGTATTCTCAGGTTTTAAGTCTCTCCTTTGTGATAACTCTGTGAGTTGTAAGTTTTCTGGCTTACTGTATAAGACTTTCTTATACATATGTGTATTCCACAAGTCTTTGATCTTAGATCAAATTAAAATGCTTTGGATATTACATTAATTATATCTGGCTATCTACTTAAGGATCTTGTAGTGTGTGATCTGAGATATTTATGTTTATGGCTTTGAATTTTTACCAATAAGGTTGTTTCATTTGCAGTATTGTATTTAGGAGTTTACCCAATGGATAAGGCACTGATCTAAATCAAGTATATTCTTTGGAGGTATAAGTCTAAGTGGTATGTTTATGTTCTGTCCCACAAATTTAATCAAACTCATTACCAAAGTTCTTACATTTATAATTTTTCTTCTTATCCCACCCATGGTAGTGGAGAGTCAATGAATGCTAGGTTGGAATTTAGTACTTACTTACCATCTATCTTTTGTTCAAATCTAGAATTAAAAGGTGTTGTAAAGAATCGAGTTTAGTCTGGATTAGGTGTACCCACCTTGGTTTTGCAGATCCATGAGTGCAGAGGGAAGTCTTGTCCCTATAGTTAGTTCAGTTGTCTTGAAGAGCTTTCATACTTGGAGCTAACCACTCCTAACATCAGTCTTAATGCATATTGGTAGCTTTAAATAGCATAAATATTTTCAAACACCAACACAAATTTAGTGAACTTATCACATTATCATCCTCCACATGTTGCACATACTTCATTTCATAATGGGGGATGATGATTTTTTCAGGTAAAACTAAGTGTTGTTAGTACTTGTTAGTTCGGTCGAGGGATAGGTAGTTGGGAATGGTTGCGACGGTTGGAACTCACAACTCCCTTGACATCTATATATCTCATGTACTTGCATCCAAGAGATATAATTGTATGTTGGCATTGTGGTACTTGATGTGTACATAAATTATAAACACTTGATGAAGTTAATAAAGAAGTATCTATGAGTTCTCTGGTAATACTGTGTTCTTTTCTATTTTCTTATATTCTCATATGCATTAAATTGTTACCCTACTGGGTAAACATCTGGCATTGTTGTCGATACAAAACTAGGACTGATAGAGTGTTGATGGTGAAGGGAGTTCAATGGGCCAACCAATGGATGAAGGTGCAAGAAGTAGTCGCAAAAACAAAGAAGGGTTTGAGGATTTATTCAAAGATTAAAGGGAATTGTCAATAGAATTCATAGCCCTACTAAAAGCATCTATCAAAACTCACATTTGGAGGAAGGTCACACGAGAGGAAGTTCCAGAGAGTGTAGTGTGGACTACACTTGGTGTAATCCCCCACAGTACATCGATTGATGTATTGGTTTCCCAGACTATTGGCACAAAAATTCCTTTCTTTGCAGAACCACCAAGAAGAGACTTATAGAGAAAACCACTGCCAACAAATTTTGAAGCAGTACGAAGAAAATAATCGAAGGGAAGAAGAGGAGTGTGACAAAAGTAGAAGGCATCAAAATATCCTAAACCCCCATGAGAGGAAATATTAATGCCAAACATTCTGAATAAGGACATAAACTATACCCAAAGAGGATAGGAAGAAGACTGCGAGGCTTACTAGTTGGCCTTGAGATTGGAAGAGAAAGAAGAGAAAAGGTGAAGGCCTACAAAGACTTGCCGAGGGACAATTAGAAAGGGAAGAAGTAGCCGAAGGAAATCCTAGAAGTGCTGAAGGTGGGACTGAAGGCCATGAAGGACATGAGGCGTACAATAGTGAAGGGGGTAACCAGGCTAAAGGAGAACCGAAAAAAGGAGTGACCAAAGGGGATGTTGTACTTGAATTAATTTAGAAGTCTCAACATAGGTTGGGATACCTTACAATTACACCACCAAGGGTGGAGCCAAATAACTAAAGGCAAAAGGAGACCATGAACATAGAAGTAGGGGATACCTGCGCATCTAAAGGTGTCAGGAGAACAATGATAAAAACAATCTATTTGATTCAAAAATACATATTTTAGGAGTGCCTAGCCATTTAGGAGTTTCTAGTGGTTCAGGAGTTCCCAGTGGACCAAAACCACAAAAGAATACATTAATGGAAAATTAAAAAAATTGTTGAAATTCATAGGGGATGGCAAGGAGGACCCTGTATGGCACTATAAAACATGTGAAACAATTTGGTCTGCTAACGGGGTGATCGACCAAAATGAATGGGTAGTGGGATTTCCTATGACCCTACATCGAGTAGCCATTGATTGGTTCTTTGACATTGATAGAAAAAAGTTAAACACATGTGATGAATTGAAGAAAGCATTCCAAAGTGAGTTCTTACTACTTCAGGATGACAAAAAGATTATGGTGGAGATATACAATACGAATTAGGAAAAAAATGAAAACCTAAGGGTGTACAACTGATAGTTGAAGGAATTACTGAGAAAGATGGACAACCAACCAGTTGACGACCTGGAGAAATGATGGTTTGTAGTTAGAGAATAAGTTCTAGGTTTCATCTACCATTACCAGTATCAACAACTAATCTAATAACAAAGATATCTTTAGTTGATGTGATTGTCATTACCATTCTTAACTGTCTTCATGTAATCAGAACTTCAAACCTTTTATAAATCCACCTTCAATGCATATTGCAGGGGTCTATTATGTTTTCTTAATCTTATTTGGTCATTACATGTCATTTACCAACCTTGTAACATCAATGTGAATAAAAAACAATACTGCAATATTAAAAACATAGAAATTTCACTGAATAATCTTGCTAGGGCATCAATTATCTCATTAACCACATGGTCTTTCGATCTCAAACCATTTGAAAGTTAAATTATATTGAATCTACTAACCATTCCCAAAAGATCATGAAGTAGGCCTTCACAACTCAACTCAAACTAAAGGAGGTATTATTGCCAAGACTATAAAGAAAGGTTCCTAATTAGAGAGAAAGAACCTTTTGATCCAATTTTGTACTTGTATCATAAAAAAATTTCATTAGACATTGCAAAATATTTCTCTTGAATGGAGGCTTTTCTTTCCAATCTTCCCAAATTCCCTATAGCTTGAGACAAACTTTGCATTACAAAACCCATTTTAATGAAACAGTGTGGCACATGAGCGAAAACAAAATACTTAACCTGTTAAGAGTTTGGTATGCTCCTATAGGAAGATGAAACTAAAGAAGAGCAACTAAATCATCCTAGGCATGTCATGAGCAGTCACGAAGAAAGAGGAATGAGATAGGTTTACCCAACTTTGGTAAATGAATTTCTGCCTTCTTGCACTCATGATAACATTAGGAGGAAAAACATCAAGAAAACTATTATAAAGCTAAAACTTCATCCAGGTATGATTTTTCTTACAATTTGTGTAGTCTAATTTTGGCAACTCTTGGACATTCACCCAAGAAGGATTCTCACTATGGGCACCATCAAAATTCAACATGAGAAAACCACACACTAGTTTTCTCTCTAACTTATAATATCCTATCCCTTCAACAAAAGTGGAATATTTTACACTATTTTAATAGTTTAATTTAGTTTAAATTTTGAAAACTTATATAATTATTTTATGCTTAAATTTGTGAGACCTATACAATAAAAAAATATTAGATTTATATTTATTTTTATAAAGGTTGTTTGCATCTCTAATTATATTTAAAATTTTGATTCAATTTATTTAGATTTTGTTTAGTTTATTCATTTTAATTCTTTAAATTTAATTTACATCCTTTTTTTGTTTCGAGGAATAACGATTGGATCAAGCTTGACGCTTGACCCTATATGTTCATTTCGAGTCAAGGAAATGCCTAGGGTTTCAAGCTTGATTTTAGATGATCTTAATTATGAAAAGGTCATGATAAATTCAAGCCCTTAAGGTTACTTAAGTGAACCAAGTGGCACAAGAGTACAGAGGTCATCTTTGCCACAAATTAGAGATGTGGTGTTGTATTTGATTAAATGTTGATGGCTAACCAAGAAGGAATTATTAGCTTTGTGAATTGGGAATTTAAAAAAAATTGAAGTTGATAATCATGTAAAAGCATCAAAATATATAAGGAAATATTTAAAGAGTTCATGTTCATGTGTCCCTCTGTGTGGGAATTGTTACAAGATACTAGGAGAATCTCACATTTTCCCAGGGAATAGGTGTGAATCCAAGCCTAGGAGAAAATCTATACCTATGCTTTAAGTTTACTTATTAACCTGAAATTGGTGTTATGTTGATCTCCACAAAACCTCAAAGTACTTATCCCCAAGACGTCCCCGCACTGGGTACTTGGAGTACCCAAGTACTATGTTACTATGTTGAATGTTCACTGGTTTTGGTTCATTTTACAATTTTTCTATGTTTAAGTATTTTAATTTGGTATATTATACTGAAAAATCATTTCATAACTAACATTTTAAGTTTGTATATAACTAGTTCTAAGAAGACTTATGTACTTGTGATATCATTTTGCTTGGTTTGTGAAGGTTATAAACTGAAGTTTCCATAGCCCATTTGTTTTGCCCATGAAGAAAGACCATGTCAGATGATATCAGCAAAGCAAAAAATAAGGAGAGAATTGCTAGATTATGGTCTAGCTTGGAAAGAAAAGATGATGCAAAATGTTATTGTCCTTGCAAAAATTGTAAGGGCTTAAATACTAGAAGACTTCTAATCAGAACAACTGAGTAACATTGTAGGAAACATGGTCACATTGAAGGGGGGCATGATTATCATCCATTGGTAATTTACTCATTATATCATTCTAACAATTTATATACATAAGAAATCACTTGATGATGAGATCATGATCATGTTTTATTTATGTTAATCATTTTTATATAGGTAGATCTCCCTAGGGCACATGATATGGACCGCCACAACCTAGAGAATGTAGTTTTAAAAGTGGAGGAACGTCGAGGTGTGAATATCAAAGCTAAATATAATGATCCTATGGAAGAAGATGATCATGTGGTAGAAAACACAATTGAAGATGATGGTACAAATACATTGATCCATGATACCTTTAGTATTGGCACAACTGATCATGATTATCAAGATGACCTTGATGTTGTTCATAATTTACCTCTACTTGAGAAGGCATACGATCCCCTTTACGAAGGATCCCAAATAACTCTTCTCTCTACTGTATTGTTGTTGGTGAACTTGAAGGTTATGAATGGTTTATCTAACATAACAATCTCACGTATGTTAAGGTATGTCATATATGTCATTTTTTCATCTATTTTTGTTGTAATTTAATTATAGTTAACAAAGGGTGAAACATGTACCATTAATATTCTTTATATTAATAAATTATAATTTTTGTTGTAGATTGATAGGTGATTTTTTGTTACCACCTTCAAATATTCTACCTCGCTCATACCGAGAATTATCTGTCATTTTGAAATATATTAGAATGGAGTATCAAGTAATATATGCATGTCCAAATGATCATATTATATATCATAAACAACATGAATTTGCAACAAAATGCCCTAAATGTCATATCAGTATATATCAAACAGATCAACTAACAAAAAAGGTTCCTTGCAAGGTTGTTCGTTATATTCCCATTATTCCACATTTACAACGATTATTCAGGTGCACTAGCTTGGCACAATTTATAGATTACCATGCACACAATAGAAGTCGAGATGACATTATTCAAATGCTTATGGATTGTTCTACATTTATGGACATAAAGGAAAAGTGACCACACTTTAAAGAAGAACCTTGTAATCTCAAGCTTTCATTGGTAGTGGATGGTTTCAATCTATTTGGAGAGTTGGGATCTATTTACTTGGTGTGGTCTATTTTTATTATAAAAAATAACATTCTTCCATGGATGTCAATAAAGAGGGAGCACATAATGTTTAAAATTATTGTTTCAAGTATTTGTTCATTTAATAGTCATCTACATTTAATTGTAAATATTGTAGTAAAATAGTCATAATAATTATGCAATATTTTTGTTCATCCAACTAGGTAAGTACCAAGTTAAAGATATGAATGTATATATTGAGCCTCTTATCGATGAGTTGCTATAGTTATAGAATAGTGTCACTATATATGACGTCTTTATACCAATAGGAAAAAGATAATTTTAATTCCATGCAATGCTTGCATGAACAATTCATGATGCCCCAAGGCTAACACATCTTTGTGGTATGGTCTAGTTCTCAAGTTGCACATGATAATTATAATTATAGAAATTAACATATTTAATCCAATTATACATGATCTTGTAGATCTTCAAACAAAGGGAAAATTTACATGTCCAGTTTGTGGTCCAAAGATGAAATCTCATCATTCAAAAAGTTTAGGAAAGCAGGTGTTTGATGAGTATAGACACTTCCTCCACAAAAAATCATAAGTATCAAAATACTGAAAAACACATTTTCAATGGGAAAAAAGAGACTACATCAAAGCCACAAAGAATGACACCTTGCCTATGAAAGTTGAAATATAATAGAATTAATAGTCAAGGTAATGTCATTCCATCTAATGATTTATGTTTGAAATTTATATTTTTAGATTGTGTTTTATTTATTGATGATGTATTTGATGATTGTGAAGGTTGTTAAGACATTAATGACCACCTTTCAAAGGGACTAAAAAGTTATCCCAGAAAATTTAGTAGGTTTCCCTACTACTAGTAGCTACAAATTGTGCATTTATTTGATACTATTCATATTGGAAAGAATATAACATATACATTATAAAAAATATTGGATGGAAGGTGCGACAAAAAAAAAGTGTCAAAATTTATACTGACATTCAAGAATCCAATCATGCAATGCAAAATGTCATTCAATCAAATAGAAATGGAGAAAAAATTAATATAAGTTCCCTTCCTTGGTTATTAACGGAGCAACAAAGCAATGCTATCAAAGAATTCATACAAAAAAATTGATTTCCCACAGGATTTGCTGTGAACACAAACAATCTTATATCAAAGAAAAGTGGATTTGGGCTAGGGATGAAAACGCATGATTGGCATAGCTTCATTAAGGTAATTCATGTTCTTGTGTATTTACTATATATTTGTATAATGCATGTAATTTTCATTGTATTGTGTTAGAAAATATTAAAAATATCATTTTATAATTGTTGCAGTAAGTTCTACCTCTATCTCTCCCAGACCACTTTGACAATAATGTCAAGCAAGTTATATATGATCTTGAAAAATACATGAGGTAAGTAGTGATATTTGTTCAATTTTTTGTATAGATATTATATTTGTGATTTGTTTTACTTGTTATGTAATATATTGTATATTATTTCTTAAAGTCTCGTTAATATTTTTGTGTCTTGAATCTCTTGTAGGTGGTTGTCATTTAAAAAAATCCATAAAGAAAATATAAAATATTGGAAGAGAAAAATTCCTCATCTAATGTGTGAAATGCAAAAGCATCTACCGTCAGCTTTTTTCAATGCACAAGAAAACTACCTCATACACCAAGTTGAAGAGATTGAACTGTGTGGACATGTACCCATAAGGTCAATGTGGATGGTTGAGAGGCACTTGAAATTTTTGAAGGCTTTGGTTCGACAAAGAGAACATCCTGAGGGTTCTATGGCTAGATGGATATATGGTATATCCGACTATGGTGTACATTACTAAATATCTTCCTAAGTTTGCAACAAAGATCCATGTAGATCGCATTTGGGATCTCAATTCCATTAACAAATTCAAAGGGGCGTACTTGATGTGGAAAGGTAGATTGAAGAAAGTGAGAGGTAATTATAATATGTTCATGGACATTAATTTGAATATATTTTACTTTTGATTTTTATATAGTGTAGTTAATTAATTCTTAATCTTCAATATACATCAGTTGTAAGTCGCCTATTTATTTTTTGTATAGTTGGTTGAGAGTGGGATGCACTACATTTGTAAATTGTAAACAATCTTGATTGGCTGATGGTATGGACTAATTGATGTAAAAATTTTGGTCATGCGTTAAGATGGGAAAGTGTTTCTTCATTGGTTAAAGAAGCTCATCGTAATGAAGATTTCAATGTTACACCAAGGAAAATTGATTTAGCATATGATTTAAGAGATAAACATATACCTACAAATTTATTAATCACTCATGTTATTATTTTTTAATTCTATATATATATATATATATATATATATATATATATATATATATGTCATTTTTTGCATACATTCGACCAAGAATAAATTATATGTTTATTAACTCACGATGCAATAATTTTTACATGTTTGACATATTGTAGGTCAAACACCACAACGCTATGTGGTGCAGTGGTCATAAATTTTGTATCAAAAAGTTGGATGACATGAAGAAAACCTGTGATTCTGGGATAATTGCAGTCCTTGAGGTGACTAATATTTCATCTAGAAATGATATACATCCTCAAGACTCTCAAAATTGATACTATGACATTTTGGATGATATACTTTGTACATACTGGAAACCTACCTGTTGGGAGCACGCTCAGACATGCAAACATTAGAGATATATAATCAATAAGATACACTAACATGTCTAAACATACTCTAAAACAAAAGATACCATCATGACCTCTGATGAGCCAAACAAGTGCACCCAAGCCTTGTTGATTTCCTCTTAGAGAGGTTTGTGGGTGTGATTTCCCAACACAATACTAAAATCCCACTACAATTGATTGAAGATGCAAGCTAATAATGTGAAGAACTCAAGAGCAAGTATGAGGAACTTGTCTCAAATCTTCATCAAACAAGATAATGCAATACTATGCTAAAAAATGATATGCAAGATTCAATGAAAATAAACTAAGTTCATTCCATTAATCCTAAAATGTAATATCTAGATTGCAAATATGAACTAAGCATGAGCTAAAAACTAAATATGCTATGACAATGCTAAATGCTCTAGAATCAAACTAACATGATAATAATGCATAAAAGGGAGATGATTTGCTCTTGACAAAGGCCTCTATTTATAGAGTTTTTGGAGGAGAGAGAGGGTTGGATGAGGTGGAGCTCATGTGGCATCCACATAGGTGCCACATGAGGGACACATAAACCATGCAAGAGGCCCACTTTGCTCACACATGTATGAGCAACTTTGGATGTGATGGGTCAAAGTGTACTTAAAGTACACATGTGAAGGATCTTGTAAGAAGGTGTAAGAGGGAGTAAGAGTTTTAGTCCAATGAAACACTTTTAGAAAGTGTAAGAAGGTGTCATCATGGGTGTAAGAAACCTTGTTGGCACCAAATAAAGATTATTTGAAAAATATAATTTTTGGAAATTTGCTCACACATGTGTGAGAAAATAATTAGGACTAATTGGTGTAGGAATCAAGAAGTTAGCTTAATTAACCTTAGTTAATTAATAAATAGGTCTATTTGGTGAGAGTGATGTGAGGTAGGGTAGGATCTAGGGTCAAATTAGCTTAATCTAAATTTAAAATTTAGATTAATTTAGTTTAGTAGAATTTAAGTCATGTGAAGGAATAAATAAATTAAAAATTTATTTAAAGGGAATTAATGAGGGATAATATATTAAATAAGATTTAATACATTAAAAAGGGGGTAGTATTTAAATTAAATTCAAATACTAAGGAAAGTGAATCATGTTTAATTAAATAAATTTAATTAAATAGATAGGAGAATATAACAAATATAATTAATTAAAATTAACTATAATATTATGGGAATATTAATTAAATTAATATAAAGACGATTTTGGACGTCTACATTTTGCCCCTCTTTGATGCGTCATTGAAAGTTATGTTGCATCAAAGAAAAGAAAATAAGATGCCTCAGAGAGGTCAGAAAACCTACGGTAGCGAGAGCGGAGGAGTGTGCCCCCTCGAGAAAATAATAAGAAAAAATATAATTTTTTAATAATTTTTTTTTGAAAAGGTAGGAAAATAAGGAAAACGGACCAATTGCATGGCGTGTCCAAGGAAAATGGATGAAAAATGGGAACCAGAACGGGAAAATGGGGAGACCAACGGAAGAAATGGGTCTCAAGGGGCTATAAATAGTCCATCGGGGCCCATGGACAAATCACTTTCACTCACAAAGAACAAAAAAGAGAGAAGAAGTAGAGAGCAATGATAGCGCAATGAGAGCAAGCATAGCTTGGGGAGCGCATCTGGGTACACCAGCGACCTACGGATGCGGGACCATCGGTGAGTAGTAAAGCACCGCCTTAGTACTTTATGCATTTATTTCTTTTGTAGGTCTTTAGAGGGTAATAAATGCTTCAAAACCGGTGCGTAGAGCAGACGACGGTTGCCTGACTGCCATCTACGCAGACGGTGGTCGACAGACTACCATCCTCGTAGACGGTCGATTGACAATCAATGTTTGTGCAGATGGAGATCGACCGATCTCCATCTGTGAGGGCAGGGGGAGGAAAAAAAGCACAACAAAGACGACAATGTGTGAACGCTGCCATCTGCACAACAAAGGGGGTGGTATACTAAACCGCTGTCTCCGCAGACTGACATATGCGGAGATCTGCTAGCTCCATAGACTGGCAACTGTGAAAGTCTGCCATCTGCGAGGGTCAACCACTGTCTGCATGGATTGATCCAAAAATGGAAGAGAAGAGAGGAAGAAGAGAAAAGACAAGGGTCTGGGAGCATTTTTTGATGCCCCAGACGGGCCTGAGACATTTTTTGATGCCCCAGAATGCTATTTGATTGCTGACATTTGCTTGTTGACTACAGAAGGAGACCATCACGTTCCGGGCTAGGGAGTGTTATCCAGTGACCATGGAGCTAGAGTAGCAGTTGATAGTGGTAGAGTGGGGATAGGTGACACTATGTCTAGGGTACAGAGGCACATGGGCCAGATTCAGGAGGTGATACCAGATGAGTTTCCACATCCATTGGTGACCCGAGAGGTGGGGAGTGTTTGGGGGATAGGTGTAGATCCACGTATAGCATGAGCATATTTCATGGGGATGATCGAGGTCCCATGGATCATGGATTGAGAGTCGTTACAAGATGCAGGTGTAGTACCAGCATATGCGTAGTGGTGGGCTGCTCACAGACCTATTAGAATGACAGTACCTGGAGTTATATAGGAGATGAGCAGCCGGGGATCGAAGGAGACAGAGGAGGACAGGAGGAGGATGACGATGAGGAGGGAGGAGATGGAGGGGCCAGAGGGAGGAGAGTCTGGCCTAGGGTTGTGGCACTAAGGTGAAGGGGACAGGTGCAGATACCTATAGGAGGGCAGCCACCCATTATTCCTGATGTACAGGTACCGGGGCCGGATCTATAGGGGCCACCATAAGGACCACCACAGGGACCACTAGGATAGGGGTAGGTATCACCAGTGGGCTATGTAGCCCAAGAGACACATGATATAGTCATAGCAGAGCGAGATAGCCTACAGATCGAGCTAGGTAGGGTACATGGATTATTGGCGACATCTCAGGTGACTGAGGTGAGCGCACAGGCTGAGATTTTGTGACTATAAGGATTATTGGCTACAACACAGGACATAGCCAATAGCCTATAGATAGAGGTAGCCTGAGTACAGAGGGAGTTGACAGCGGAGACTGCTCGGGGGGATAGTGATCAGTGAGCACTAGACATTTTACAGGCTTGGGTGGATAGCGGAGAGTTTGCTATCATAGAGGAGTATGGATACCGTGAGGAGGAGCTGGAAGCGATGTCAGCGCAGATAGAGGCTCTTACAGCAGAGTAGGATTTAGCATGGAGACATGTAGAGGACTACAGGGCAGACCACGATATAGCGCGTCTAGCAGGCAGTGCGACAAGTTTGGGTCAGATGATGGCCGATGCTATGGTAGCATAGAGAGAGGCAGGACGGAGAGGCCGAGAGGCTGCATACTACATGGGACTTTACCATAGTGTAGTGCCAGAGGAGGCACGATAGCCTGCATACTCTGAGAGGGCGCAGATAAAGAGCACCGACTGGGGATCACAGGGAGCAGTGGGGTTACCGCCACGTCCCAACAGTGGTGCAGGACCATCCCGGCCACCACCATGATGCTTCTCAGACTTTTTGGATATACATTTTTGACACATGATGTATGATACTGACACTTTTGATATATATACATAGACTATGAGACTCTGATTTATGGACATTTGTGATGCTATATGTTTATACGATGTGATGTTTATGTAGGATGTATGGATGCACTATGATGTTATATTACAGTATATGATGTTTAT
>MU226133.1:1001645-1022526 GCA_018584345.1 Thuja plicata
TGTAATCTTTCCTTGGTGAAATATATTATAAACCAAGGTAGTTTAGTTTATTTATTATGTAAGTAGGAGATTCCTATAGAATCCCTACATGAACACTTGTCCTCTTTTCCATGTGTGAGGACATAATGTTTATTTGTAATTTATTTTATTCTATATTCCTCCTTAAGAGGAAATAGCACAAGTGGCACACACATTATGAATGTGGCTCACATGAACATGGGAGTTACTTTCAACTCCTTTCTTCTCATCTCTACATAAGAGATTCTCCTTTTCTCTTCATTACTTCACTTTTTTTCACTCATTCACTTGCAACACTTAGTTTTCTTATTCTCATTCTTTTGAAGCATTGTATGAGCATTTTTCTCTTATTCTCTTCCTCTCTCTCTCTTAGGCTTTTTGGCCCATTCTTAATAATATCACGGGGGTTTTTTTATGCTTTTCCCCCTTCAAAAACTTCTTGTCTCCTTTGTTGTTTCATTTTGGTGTATGCTCTAAGGATCAGCTTGATTCATAATAATCTTCCTTTTTCCTTACTCAATTGGATTAATTTGTTCCTAGCTCAAATTTATTTTCCATTTTAACAGAAAGTACTGTCGATTAGCCCTTATTTGTTGTGACATTTTTTTTTAACTTTGTGTTAATTTATGGAATGTGGACAATTTATTAGATATGTGATGGATGGTGATTTTTGATACATATGTGACGAATTACATGTTTATGATGATACATATGTGATGGATTATGACATATGTGCTAGATTACAACATGTTTATGAAGATACATATGTGATTTATGATACATATGTTTATATTATCACTCATATATTTAATTTATTTATTGTTTATCAAATTACAAACATAATTCTTATGATGCTCAATTATTGGTGTTGATTACATGAATATATTTTGTGTGATTCTGTCACTCTTGGTGGAAACATGTAATTGAGTATAGACATCGTCAACCCTTTTGTTGAGGATCATGCATAGTCTAGTAAAGGTAAGGAATAAAAAAATATACAATGATTATGATGACTACACATTGTTCATGTTGTCTACTATGTAATTTTTAGCATATGTATCATGTAATTTTTAGCTAACATAAGATAAATGAATTACATATGCAGGAACTTGAACCCCTTTGACGAGGACCCTACACAGTCTCATTGATCGATATGTATAAGTCAATACACCATATAGAAACCCTTTATTATTTTCTTTCTTTCTCGTTACACCCATCTTGGAGTGGTTTAACAATAATCCAGGTTTTAGCAACAATATTTTGTCAAAACTTTTATTTTTTCAAAAATTACTAGGAAAACAAACTTGCTCATTTTTTCATACCTCGACATTAGTAGAAAATCTAATACAGTTATCAACACTTGAGGCCCCAGTTGGGCTTTTTCAAATTTAATCTCAACATTAAATTTAGGGCAGAGTTCTTCATCAACATTACCCTCATTTGTGAAATATCAACAACATATGGCGAACCATCTATTACAACTTCTTGTCCTCTCTCTCCGTGCAATCCTAAGATTTATTTCCTCTCACAATAAAAATTGACCCTATACTAACTATTTGTCTTATTTGATGGAGTGCAGGTACCATCAAATAGGTATTTGTAAGATGTGTCTTCCTTGAGCGAGGAAAATTTAGGAATAGAAGACAAAAGTGAGATATGTAGTAGGTCTAAAAGAGCGAGATCAACTAGAGGTCAAAATATTAGAAGAAAATTCAAGAAGCACATGGAATTTTTCCTTGCTCAAGGGGGGTCATGTTATTATGATGAGGATACCAACGGAGACATCGAGATGCCCTTGAGGTACAAACATCTACAAAAACAATGGATACCCAAGGAATTTCCTCCAATAAACATTATTTTTTGTGTTAACGAGAGGAGATATCATCATTACATGGTTTGGGCCTATTTTCCATGGACTACATAAAGGTTTCTTACAATTGCTTTTTTGAATTGATGGAGTATGTCAGACCTTGTTACAATTACAAAAATTGGATACAAATTGTTCGATATAAAAAAAAGTATGCGTAGGTATGCACTCTCAGTGAATTATATACAATGAAATGATAATGATCAAAGTAAAAGAGTGGCTATGTACATTGACAAAAGGTCAAAAGCAACAGGGAATATTTTAGGTTTTATAAATAGTACATGACCTAGGTCAACTAATAAGCAACCCAATTGCATTTTCGAGGTGTGCGAGGGAAATCGTGTATTCGTATGTGCGATAAAATCAATAAGTGTAGGGGAAGAGTTGCTAATTGATTACAATTTTAATTGCATAGATACAAACAAAGTTACTATTGTGGTGGTGGTATGTACTATATACCATTTAAACCAACCTCCAATTAATGGCTCCAATATACCATTTTATTATTAAGTTTTTTTGTTAAGTCTATTGGTTTCATTTTGCTAACATTTATATTTAATCTTTTTCATAGGGCAACATTGATTTCAAAAATAGCACAGACATGGATGTGGCTCCCGACCCTTCTACCCAGTAGGTAAACCTTATTGATGTGCATTCCAGACACTATGTTATGTTTTCCTGAAGAAATTAGGATCTATTTTTCGTGTGCAATAGAATATTTGACCCTCTTAATCTTAGCATTTTTAAAAAAATTTAGTAGTTTAGAAACTAGCTTAAGAGCACTACGATTGTTGTTGATGTCAGATCTTCTAAATTTGAGTGCTTAGCTCTCAAATTTATCTTTAAGTTCAAGTTTACTTGATTTCAAGAAAAAAAGGTGGCCACTTATACCCCCCTTTTTGCACATCATCTTGGATATCAGTATATGTGGATGTGTATATTGTGTTTTGGGATGTGTGCAGTTGATTTACTTCAAATTTCTAGAGGTTTTCATGGATATTTGAGTAAGTTATGGGTTTATATGTTGAGCCTAGTATTTTGGACGTACAAAGGTGACAATTTGACAATATTTGGATTGGTGGAGCTTTGCATTGAAATATTTTCATATGTGGATCTATGTAGCATTTTTTGGACATTGATGCGTGTCTTCAACTCAATTGGTTTATGATTTGGAGGTCTATAATCTATTTTTATTGATTGACAGTCATTTTTGTTGGTGTTATTGAGGTTCACTATGATGACATTGATGATTCCATGATTTGAGTTAATGTGGATGTTCTTGTGG
Organism: Thuja plicata; assembly: GCA_018584345.1. Lineage (NCBI taxonomy): Eukaryota > Viridiplantae > Streptophyta > Pinopsida > Cupressales > Cupressaceae > Thuja > Thuja plicata. Next base: position 1,004,816 of record MU226133.1, read on the forward strand.
TAATTCATGATGCTTCTAGATGTTTCTAGATTATTCTCATGTTGTGTTGCTGGTTTGCATTGATCGAGGTGATCACATTTGGTGATTTTTGGTTGGTGAGTTCATTTTCTTCATGTTCTTGGCCGATTTGGTGGTGTAACATGTTGTAGGTGTTCATGGAGTGATTATTGGATGCTTATCATGTTCAAGGATGATGATTTTGGTCCATGTTTGGTCTTAGCCAACATACATTGGTTCAAATTCAATATTATAATTGAGAGAGGTTATATCTTTAATATTTAGGTCCTTGGCCGACCTTGACAGAATGAGTTGATGAGATGTATAAATGTAATTGTATTCATTTGTGAATCGAATGCCAGAGTGTGCGAAAGTGTGGAAGATTATGTGGATGTTTGAATATTGATCTGGTGTGGAAAAGAAAGTTGTACTTCAATTGAATTGGCCCATGCATGTTGAAGATTATGTGGATGTTTGAATATTAATCTGGTGTGGAAAAGAAAGTTGTACTTCAATTGAATTGTCCATATATTTGTAAGGAAGTGATCCTTCCCAGGGCAGAAATCCTTTTTGTATAGTTCTTTTAACATAGTACATCATCTTGTGGGTTCATCCCCACTCTGATTTTTCCCTTGACTGGGTTTCCACGATACAAAATCTTGGTGTTATGTGTTCTTGATGTGTTTTGGATTTATGCTTCATTGTTTATTTTTTAGATTTGAAGATAAGGTTAAAGCTTGGATTAATTTGTGGATTTTCGGACACAACTAATTCATCCCCCCCCCTCAGTTGTGTTCTTCCATATTTCCATTACCCATGACATTATTCATGCAAGTATCCCTCAATACATGGAAATACCTCACCTGGAGACCTACAATAGAAAAGGAAATCCCTTGACTCATGTTATGACATGTCAAACCTTGTGTAGTGACTTCTCTAATGATCATAGACTTATGAATAAATAATTTTATTAGACATTAAGATATAAGGCCTTCAAATCGGTTTGTTCTTTTCCTCCTTATTCTATTGATTTATTTCAAAAAATGGCTAAGTCTTTCATTCAAAAAATTAAACTAATATAGGTCATCCAATTCCTTTAATTTATTTGATTCATATTAAATAGAGTGATAAGGAAAAAATCACTACTTTTATTGGTAGATTCAAATATTTGCATGCTCAAATTTCTTATCTCATACATAATATGGATGTTCAAATAATTTCATTTCTAGTTTGCAAAGAGACATTAGAAATAAGTCATTGTTTTTTTATTATGTCTCTTTTATCGTTGATTGTGTGTAGTGCTTCATAATTATCATTTTCAAGTGAGCTAGTTTGGGCCATTCACTTCAAAGGCTCTAATTGATAAGAGTGATGTCTCTCAGCAGTATTCCCAAAATATTCAAAATCCTAACAAAAAATTCATCAAGATCAATAATTCTACCAACAAATTTTATGTACAAGTGGTAGCTATAACATTAGATGTGACTCCTTTGTAATCCATTTTTAAACCATCTTGTAATTTTATGGTGCAGGAGCACCTAGGCTATCCTCAAAGCCCTAGTTAGTTTTGGCTTGTAACTAAATCTATCCAAGTCAATATGTTTTTTCGTAGACCTTAGAAGGTCTTGTTGTTGTGTGTGACTAGGTGAATTAGTGGTTAGTGCTGATTTCATTCTAGTTTAGTTTAGTTTGCTTTTAAGTGTCTAGTCCTCAAAATAGGCCTAAATTTGGGAAATGGGGTCTAAATGTGTCCTAGACCTATGTAAGGTGAGAAATATGTGCAAAGAGGCTTTAATGATGTTATTTCATTACGTTTTATGGGTTAGAGGCCCTAAAAGATAGTTTGCATCATAAATGCAAAAGATGCTCAAAATTTGTCATGACAACATTTGCAACTTTTGCAAATGTTGCATGCAACTCGACAACTTTAGATTCCCCTCATTCTAGGAGTGGGAAATCAATGATAGTGGCCTAAAATGGTGGAGGAAGCATCTTATGATACTCCATGGCTCATTTCTTGAGGTAGAGTGATTGTAATCAAGTTTTTGAAAAGCAATAGAGCAAGTGTTCTGAGATACAGAGTACAGTCGACTTGTTTGAATGTTCTTAGTGTTTTAATGGATTGAAATACTTGATCTATTGGTGTATAAATGTAGTAGGAATATATTCAAGACTTTTTCTTTTAGTGAGAAAGTAGATTAGTGTTGATTTGGTAGCCTTAGGAAATTGTTTAAGTTTTAGGGAGTCTGCTGGTCCAGTTCAGTGTAGTTTTGGTTTTATGGATCCCCCATAAAATCCAGCCATGGGAAACCCAAAAGGTTGGATGAATGAGTTATGGGAGCCTGTGTACAGTGTATATATGAAATTAGGATGTTTGAGGTGTCTAATAGCTATTTTAAATTTATTCCCTATGCGAGCAATGCCTATCTAGCTAGGTGTGTAACAGTGAAAGAATTGAGTGCCACTGCAAGGGTATGTTTGGGGAGAGAAAACCAATTGTAGGTTCAGAAGAATCAGGGTCTAATAGAACCCTTTCTATGAGATGAGGTCCTTACCAATCCACCTCAATATATTTCTAGAGAGAAATCAAATGAATGCAACTAATGCATGAAAATAGCCCTATTTGACCTATATTTCAGGACAATAGTGTACGGAGGACTTAGGGAGATAAAACCTTGAAAATCTCTAATGTCTTTGAAAAGGGTGTCTGAATCCTAAGTTTTTTTCTAGGGTTGTTTGATATTTTTGAGAGAGAATCCATAAAAACCCTTTGGATAGGGCTAATTGGGCTGCTAGGCCTAATATGATCAAAACCAGTGTGAAGGTGGAAATCGATTGTTTTGAGTTTGAAGACCCATTAAAATGGGATGGATTGGATGGAAAAAGGATGGTTTAGTGATGGAAATATCCCTTTTAGCACTGGTGAGCAAGTTATGATAATTTTGAGCTTGGAATCATCGAAGAGAGCATAGTGACAAAGAGAAATTTTCAATGTTGGAAATCCTTCAAGGTTAAGCACAAGAGAACTAGCTCTTAGAGTGGAGTTAGAATAGTCTTAGGGTGGAGACTTGAGAATATTAGGGTTCTAGGAGAGAAATAGAAATCTTAAGTAGACTAGGATGAGTAGAGTCCTAAGTTGAGCAAGTGCAAAGCAAACCTTGGAGCACTTCCATCAAATTAGTATCAGAGCTTAGTTGACCAGGCTTGTGGTTAATGTTCCAACCAACATATTCTATAGGAGAGTAAAAAATGGTGACTAATGATGAGATAGCTAAGAAGGTAGATCATCAAGAAGTGGAGAATAGGATACTCTGAGATAGATTGGCTCATTTGGAGAAAAAGGTAGATGGAGTTGATGTGAAAGAAGATGAAGTAAAGGATAAGGTTGAAGGGAAAGGCAAGGATATTGTCATTGATGATGTAGTACCTGAAGCTAACCCTGTCCTTATTGAGGATCCATTCCTGAAAGATTTAAAGGCTATGAGTGGAAAAGAACTAGAAGGAGTTCCAATATTTACTAGAAAGATGGAGCCAGAGATAGTCCTTGATTGGATAGAGGGAATAGAAAACCATTTTGAGTGTGATGGAATCACTAAGGCTCAAAAGGTGAAGGTTAAAAAATTTAGACTAAGAGGGTCTACACTCACTCGGTGGAAATTCATCCAAGATGAGAGGGAAAAAGAAGGAAAGAGGCCCATTGCTTCATGGAAATCTATGGTTGCAAAAGTCAGAGATGCTTATATCCCAGAGGATTATGAAATCCAATTGCATAAGAGAAGACAAGGTTTGAGACAGAAGGACCTAGATGTTAACTCCTATATTGACGAGTTTCAGAGACTTTGCATGAGATATAGAGTTGCAGAGGATGAGAAGGTTAAGGTAGAAAGATACCTTAACGAACTAAAGTGGGCCATACAAGAAGAGATGAGTCTTTTGACTCCAGACACCATTCGTAAATGCCACCAAATTTTCATCAAAGTTGAAGAGAAACAAAGGAAGAAACAAGACTCTAGTACTACCAGAGGAAGAGGTAGAGGGAGAGACACTAGAGGACAGAGAGGTGGATATGGTGGAAGGAGTTCTGAACCAAATAATCAAGGGGAGACTAAATTTTTTGAACAACAAGAAGGAAATTCCAATAGAGGGGGTTCAAATAGAGGAAGAAACTCTAATAGCAGAGGAAGAAACACCAATCAAGGTAGGGGTAACTACTTTGCAACTATGAAGTGTTACCAGTGCAACCAGATGGGACATCCTACATACAAATGTTCAGAGAAGGGTTCTACTTCTCAAGGAGGTGATAAAAGGGTGAATTATGTCCAAGAAGAAACTAGTGGTGGAAACAAACACCCTAAGGTTCCTTTAGAATCAAGAGAAGGTGAGAAACTAATGATGAGAAGAACTCTAATTAAGGAGCCAGTTAAAGAAGAGCCTAGTCAGAGGAGGTCACTATTTAGAGTGAAGTGTAAAATGATGGGAAAAGTGTGTAGAATAATTATAGACTCAGGGTCTACTAACAATATAGTGTCAAAGGAAGCAGTCAACAAGTTGAAGATGACAAGAATATCCCACACCAATCCTTACAAAGTCACCTGGCTAAACAAAGGGCAACATGTGCTGGTCAATGAGAAAGCTTGGGTGGAGTTTTCAATTGGGAGGTATAAGGACAAACTATTGTGTGATGTGCTACCCATGGAAACATGTCACCTACTCCTAGGTAGACCATGGAAATTTTAAAGAAAGGCCATGCATGATGGAGCAAAGAACTCATACTCTTTCAAGAAGGACAATGTGACATTCAAAATCTAGTCACTAATAGAAGATGCAAAGATGAAGTCATCTGGACCAAATGTTCTCATGGTGATTGAGAAGGAGTTCTTAGAAGCCCTAGAAGAAGGAGAAGGAGTTGGTTTTGCATTGGTGCTAAAAACAAAAGAAGAAAGTGCAGATAGAGTAGTAAAGAAGACAGAGTTGCCAAAGGAAGTGCAGGAGCTACTACAGAAGTATGAAGGCATAGTCAGTGATGGAAAACCATCATCCCTACCACCTAGAGGTCAGTAATCAACCAAATAGACCTAATCCCTAGAGCTACACTACCCAATAAGGCTACATATAAGATGACTCCTCAACAAAATGAGGAGATAGCTAGGCAGATTCAAGAACTACTAAGCCAAGGTCTGATTAGGAAGAACATTAGCCCTTGTGTCGTGCCCACTATCTTAGCCCCTAAAAAGGGAGGAAAATGGAGGTTATGTACTGACTCTAGAGAAATAAATATAATAACCATTAGGTATATGTTCCCTATCCCTAGGATAGAAGACCTAATGGTCTATCTAGGAGGAGCAAGGTATTTTACCAAGATAGACCTAAAGAGTGGCAATGATCAAATCACGGTAAATGAGGGGGATGAGTGTAAAACAAAATTAAAGACCACAAAAGGACTATATGAGTGGCTTGTAATGCCATTTGGGCTATCCAATTCCCCATCAACATTCATGAGGTTGATGAATGAAGTCCTTAAAGACTATATTGGAAAATTTTTGGTAGTCTACTTGGATGATATACTCATCTACATTAAGACAAGAGAAGAACATAATAGACACCTAGAAATGGTTTGCAAGAAGCTACATGAGGAGGAGCTTATGATAAACTTGGAGAAGTGTGAATTTATCAAGCAAGAGCTAGTGTACCTTGGATTTGTGTTATCTCAAGGCAACTTAAAGATGGATCCTAACAAAGTGGAGGCCATCATCAACTGGCCTACTCCAAGAACAAGCACTGAGGTAAGAAGTTTTCATGGCTTAGCATAGTACTATAAAATTTTTTATCAAACAATTCACTACAATTTGTGCTCCTATGCTGGATACTATCAAGGGTGGGATGAAGATTAAATTTGTATGGAATGAACAAGATAACAATGGGTTTGAGTTGTTAAAGAAAAAGATTGTTTCCCAACCAATCTTAATTTTTCCAAGCTTTGAGAAACTATTTACAGTGGAATGTGATGCAAACAATGTAGTCAATGGTGTTGTCTTGAGTCAAGAGGGAAGACCAATGGCCTTCCACTCTGATAAACTAAGTGAAGCTAAGAAGAAATATTCTTCTTATGACCTAGATATGTATGCTCTGGTCTAGTCACTGAGAAAGTGGAGGCATTATTTTCTTCCAAAAGAGTTCACAGTCTATTCAGACAATCAAGCATTAAGTTTCTTGAACTCTCAAGATAAACTCAGTCACAAGCATATGAAGTGGGTTGAGTACCTACAAGCCGACACCTTCAACATCAAACACAAGAAGAGGTTATAGAATAAGGTAGAAAATTCCTGAAGTAGAAGATCCTTGACCATTCAAGAGATTCAAATGCAGAGCATGGGAATAGACAACTTCAAAGACCTATATGGTGAAGATGAGGACTTTGCAGATATTTACAAGGTATACCAAGAGTTTAAAAATCACTTTCATAGTCAATTATCTGAGTATACTTTATAGAGTGGTCTATTGTTGAAAGGGAGTCAATTGTGTGTCCCTAGGGGGTCTATTAGGGAGAATCCAATCCAAGAGAAACACAATGGTGAACTTAGTGGCCATTTTGGTTTTAATAAAACTCAAGAATTAGTTCAAAGATTCTACTTTTGGCCCGAGATGAATTTGGATGTTAAGAAATATGTAGAAGGTTGTGTTATTTGTCAGAAGGCCAAAGGTATGTCTACTAATGCATGCCTATATCAGCCTTTACCCATTCCAACCAGGCCATGGGAATGTCTAAGTATGGATTTTGTAGTGGGATTGCCCAAGAAAAAGTAGGGAATGGATAACATTTATGTTATTATGGACAGATTTAGCAAGATGGCACACTTTGTATCCTGCAAGAAAAAAAATGATGCAAATCATATAGCTTCCCTATTTTTCAAGGAGGTAGTTAGAATACATGGTTTTCCACTGAGCATAGTTTCTGACGAAGACACACGGTTTATGAGTCATTTTTGGAAGACTCTCTGGAAGAAGTTGGGAACCAAATTGTCTTTTGGATCTTCATACCATCCTTAATCTAATGGCCAAATAGAGGTATTCAATGGGATTCTTGGAAATCTCCTAAGGTGTCTAACTAAGGAGTATGGTCAAACATGGTACCAACTCATTGGGCAAGTATAATATGCCTACAATGACACAGTGAATAGGACTACTGGTAAGAGTCCTTTTGAAATAGTTTATGGCCTTCATCCAAGAGGCTATGTTGATGAATTTGCACATTCTATGGAAGAAGTCCATGAGATAGTGAGGAAGACAAGTTCATTGAAAATACAGAGAAGATTAAGAGAAAAGTGGATGAGAGGAAAAGAGATGTCCAATTCAAAGTTGGGGATCCAGTGATGGTTCACCTCAATAAGGAAAGATTACAAAAAGGAACACCTCATAAGCTTCAGATGAGAAGAATTGGCCCATGTGTCATATTGGCCAAATATGGAGAAAATTCATACAAGGTGGAAATTCCAGAGGATATGGGTCTATCTACGGTTTTTAATGTTGCAGACTTAGTTTTATACAAAGTCCCAATCCCAGATGTAGATCAGAGTTTGACTGAAGTCATACAGGAGGTGGAGGAACTCAACTTGCCATCTACACCAATCAAGAAGGCAGAACACATACTAAATTCCAAAGTCTACAAGGTGGAACTTCTAGAGGATATGGGTCTATCTCTAGTGTTTAATGTTACAGACCTAGTTTTATATAAAGGCCCAACCCTAGATGTAGATCAGAGTTTGGCTGAAGTCATACAGAAGGTGGAGGAACTCAACTTGCCATCTACACCAATCAAGAAGGCAGAACACATATTGGATTCTAGAGTCTACAAGATGAAAAGTAAGAAGGAATACCAAGAATACTTAGTGAAGTGGCATGGAAAAATAGATGCAGATGCAGTTTGGATAAAGGAAACAAAGTTCAAAAAGTTGGGCATTGACCTCAACTTACTCAACCCAAGGGTGGGTTGAAGTCTTTTCAGTTGGGGAGGATGGTGCATGAGCACCTAGGCTATCCTCAAAGACCTAGTTAGTTTTGGCTTGTAACTGACTCTAGCCAAGTCAATATGTTTTTTCTTAGACCTTAGAAGGTCTTTTTGTTGTGTGTGACTAGGTGAATTAGTGGTTAGTGTTGATTTCATTCTAGTTTAGTTTAGTTTTCTTTTAAGTGTTTAGTCCTTAGAATAGCCTAAATTTGGGAATGGTTTCTAAATGTGTCATAGACCTATGTAGGGTGAGAAAGATTCTCAAATAGGCTTTAATGATGTTATTTCATTGATTTGTATGGGTTAGAGGCCCTAAAAGATAGTTTGCATCATAAATGCAAAAGATGCTCAAAAGTTTTCATGACAACATTTGCAACTTTTGCAAATGTTACATGCAACTCGAAAACTATGGATTAACCTAATTTGAGGAGTGGTAAATCAATGATAGTGGCCTAAAATGGTGGAGGAAGAATCTTATGATACTCCATGTCTCATTTTCTGAGGTAGAGTGATTGTAATCAAGTTTTTGAAAAGCAATAGAGCAAGTGTTCTGAGATACAAAGTACAATCAACTTGTTTGAATGTTATTAGTGTTTTAATGGATTGAAATAATTGATCTATTGGTGGATTCATGTAGTAGGAATATATTCAAAACTTTTTCTTTCAGTGAGAAAGTAGAGTAGTTTTGATTTGGTAGCCTTAGGAAATTGTTTAAGTTTTAGGGAGTCTACTGGTCTAGTTCAGTGTAGTTTTGGTTTTATGGCTCCCCCATGAAATTCAACTGTGGGAAAATCAAAAGGTTGGATGAATGAGTTAGGGGAGCCTATGTATAGTGTATATATGCAATTAGGAGGTCTAAGGAGTCGAAGAGATATTTTTAAAGTTATGCCCTAGGTGAGCAATGCATGTCCGGCTAGGTGTGTAATAGTGAAAGAATTGAGTGTCATTGCAAGGGTATGTTTGGGGAGAGAAAACCAATTGAAATTTTAGAAGAATTAGGGTATAATAGAATATTTTATATGAGATGAGGTCCTTACCAATCCATCTGGATAGATTTCTTGAGAGAAATCAGATGATTACAACTAATGCATGAAAATAGCCCTATTTGACCTATATTTCATGACAACAGTGTACGGAGGATTTAGGGAGCTAAAAACTTGAAAATATATAATGTATTTGAAAATGGTGTTTGAATCCTAATCTTTTTTCTAGGTTTTTTTGAGATTTTTGAGAGAGAATCCAGAAAAACCCTTTGGATAGGGCTAATTGGGCTACTAGGCCTAATAGCATCTAAAGCAGTGTAAAGGTGGAACTTGATTGTTTTGAGTTTGAAGACCAATTCAAATGGGATGAATTGGATTTGAAAAGGATGGTTTAGTGATGGAAATATCCCTTTTAGCACTGGTGAGCAAGTTATGAGAATTTTGAGATTGGAATCATCCAAGAGAGCATAGTGACAAAGAACAATTTTCAATTTTAGAAATCCTTCAAGGTTAAGCACAAGAGAAATAATTCTTAGAGCGGAGTTAGAATAGTCTTAGGGTGGAGACTTGAGACTATTAGGGTTCTATGAGAGAAATAGGAATCCTAAGTAAACTAGGACAAGAAGAGTCCTAAGTTGAGCAAGTGCAAAGTAAACCTTGGAGCACTTCCATCATTTTACAACTCTTTCTAAATATTTGCATAATGTGATATTGAATTTAATTAATCATAGTATTTTGAAACTTCCTCCTATAAAAAATATTGAACCTTCTAAACCATTTCCATCTTCCCATGATCCCAAATCATTTTTCCAATATCATCGTCAACCTGGCCATGATATTGAGAAGTGTTATTGTTTGAAGAATATTATCCAAGACCTCATGGATGCCAATACCATATCTATTGAGGGTGTGAATGATAATGGAAAAAAATATATTGCATATCCAGCCAAAACTTTCACATCTACACCATTCCTCTTCCTTCCTATTCTACCAATTATATTGAGAAAACCAATTTATCACCTTCTTCTCCTACTCACATTATTTCACCTTCCATACAAGCTGATGAGACATGTAGTGCGACCAACAATATTGTTAATCTCATTGATCAAGCCAAACCTAAAACCAAACCTAAGACTAAACCTGAGATTTGTATTACATTTTATAAGAAGACTATTGCAACACCTCATGGTCCTCTTTATTTTTCAACTAAGATGATAAGTTATCTCAAGGAGTTATTATTATACAATTTGAATGGTGAAAATTAGGAACATTTCTTCACAAGACAATTTCATCAAGATTCATATGACATATCTAATGTGATGATTAAGACTTTCTATTGTTTTAATTTTCCTACCTAGGGTTCCAACAGTTGGTAAGAAGTGCTTAGATGTCACCTTTGTTGTAATCCTAAATTTTTGTCAATTCCAAGTGAGACTTCGACTCCCTTGGATCACTTCCATGAAAGATATTATTTATCCTATCCATAAATTCCTTAAGTTTCTCCATGATGGAGAAATTATGATGATAATTCATAGTCTCTATCAACCTTTAGTGAGTCATAGAAAATTTGACCTTCACTTCTTTTGGCCTAGCATGCCTCAACCTTTGCAACCTCACCAAGACCATTTCTTCCAATATTACCCAACACACAAACATGAATTCATTTCCAAATTTAGAAACCCTAAGGATGTATGATCTCCTTGTTCCAAATCTGGACTCCTTCCTCTGCTTTATGTTCCTCCTTATACTTCTGCTCCACTTCCTACATCTTACAAGTGATCAATTTTCTCTCTCTATCAACTTGGTAAGGTTCCTTTTATTCCTCCTACTAAGGAACAAAAGAAGCCCATGTTGATTTATCCTAAACCTTCCCAAATTTCAACCAAAACCAAAATAAACTAATGTGCTCATGATTGCTACTATAAACATTGTGCTAAGGCTCATGAGATTGCTTCCCAAACAATTTTCTCCCCTAGGATACTTCATGATTGTTTGATTCCCTTTGATAAATTCATGCATATACCAACGAAGGAAGTAAATTCTAAGAAAATTAAATTGATTAAACATGATGATTCTTCTTTTCATATTAAAGATCCTATTGTGATTAATTTAGATGATGAAGATACACTTGATGATGATAGTAATGTCAATAATGCAAATTATGTTGATCCTAATGATTATGATTATATGTATGATGTTATTGAAATTAATCATGAAATTTCTTCAATATTTTCCAAAGTAATATCTCTTTCTCCTTGTGACAAACAAAGTGAATCATCATTAGAGCATGACCCTTGTTTGGAACTTGTAGTATCTCCATGAAATGTGCTTGGTGTTTATTCTCATGCATGTTGTCCAACTTCCCTAAATAATGTTCAGTAAGAAGGGTTGGCAGATATACACTTGAATAAATCTTGCACAAAACACTCTTTTGTGTGTTTTCTTGTTTCTAATGTGTTTACCCCATGATGTGTTTCTTGTTTTTTATATGGTATTGTTTATATTTCTTTAAATGACCCTTGTTTCTCCATTGGCTCAAGGTGATAAAGAGATCAAATATTTTTTTATATTCCTCTATTTATATCTAATTTATTCTATATGTTGTTCATTTGTCATGCATGCACTATTGTTATAAATGTGCCTTTGTGTTGTCTTCTTGGGGACGATGCAAAGCAATAGCAACCATCTATCTTTTTGGTCTCCACAATGTTGAACCAAAAAGACTCTTTGTTCATTTATCTTATGTGATCTTCAATTATTCTCATAGTTCCAATAGATTTGATGGATGAGATAAATCTATTATGATTATTTTTGATATAAATGATTTATCTCAATAGCATACTAACCCCAGAGTTAGTAGATCCCTTTGTTCTCTTTTTGTCATGTACTTATTTCCCTTGATTTACTCCTTATATTGGGATCAATAATAGTGGAAATGTGTTTGTCTTTTGGATGAATGTATGCTACCTTAAAGTTATTTCTCCCATTAAGGACTATGCAATTGATTTAAATGGGTAAATACACTCCACTTAGTGTACACATTTTGTAAACACCAAAAATCTAATTTACTAGTCATTTCGATTTTAGATTACTTAGCAAATGCTACTTTTTGGTTTTTAATCTCCTCTTAGCGGATTCCTTTGGAGACAATTCCTTCCTTGGGGCAATCATTTTTGCACTATTTTCTTAGTAGGCTCATTTGGAAACAAAATTTATCCTTGGGCCAATCCTCTTTTTGGAAAAATTCCCTGCATATAATTATATGTTTGGTTATCCTTGGGATGGGTTGACTAGCACAACACAACTTGCTAGACCATTAAATCTCTCTCTCTCTCTCTCTGGTGCAGGGGCACTCATAAAAATCAAGGAAAAGGAAGAATAAAAAACCTTATGCAAACTTTTATTCTCTTTATGCAATGTTGTGTTTGTAAGGAATAAGTCACAATCCATGTTGTGGCATGACCCTGTTTGGAATCCTTATAAGACAATTTGGTTACATAGCCACCTTAGGAATTTTTTGGTAAATTTATGTTTTTGTATAGTTATTTTTCATATTTGTGTACACATGCAAGCTTTTGATGGGTGTTGACACCTTCAAAAGTTTGTTTTTTGCCTTTAGCATATTTTCTTGCTATTTTGGGAAGTTGTTAATGAGCAAATTTTCTTGTCTTCATGCAAAAGTTGGAAGACAAAGAGTTTATTATAATAAAATGATGGATTATTGGGATTTTTATGTCCCTTGAAGAGGAGAGGTTGAGGAAGTGAGGGTAGTATTGTAGAGAATCTCTGAGTGTATGAAGAAGTAAAGACAGTTTTGGAATATCATAAATTTCCTGCATTATCTAATAATAGTGAATTACCCCATGCATATATGGATTGATTGATATGTAAAACCAATGTTTTTAGTTATTTAATCTTGTTATATTTCATTTTCATCCACTCTCAGAATCTGAAGTGTTATGTCTAGTGAGAAAATCTAGTTTTTGCACTGACTGGTCCGTTGAAGCAGTTTTTAGTTAGGGTTGTTTTGAAATGGATGTATTTTGAATTTCCACCGTTGGTTTTCATTGATCCTTGGTGGAATTAAAGCTATTGAAATTTAATTTAATATTTTCCTTTCCATTTTTGTTTTCATGCAGGTAGGAGTGAGAAAATGGATGCCCTAGGTGGACATCCTCATGTGGCAACCTAGAAATTGTATGCTTTTAGCTTATAAATTTTAATGGGTGTCGAGATAGAAGGTATAGCTTTGGATTTAGATGTTTTTTGGGGTTACTAAAATCATTGAAGTGTTTTTTTAGAGTAATTTCAAATAGAAAGGGTAGTTCCTTTGTTAAGTGGACCCAATTAGCCCTTTGTAGGTCACTGTAAATCTGCAAGTCTAGATGTCTTGGATTTGGGGTTGAAATCTATCCTTGTGGATTTGGTAGGAGGTAAATATTGGGTATCTAAATCTGTAGTTTTTTTATTAAGTTGTTTGGAGAGTTACTGAACTAATTGAGAAAAACCATGTTCACAGGGCTACAAGGAGTTTGGGGGATTTGTGAAGCAAGTCTGTCCCAATACATTGGAAAAACAAAATGAATGATTGGGGAATGGTATTTTGTCTATGATAAGATTATTTTTTATCCTTTTGAAATCCCACTCACACTAGAGTGAATTTGGGTGTCTTGAACCAAAGATCTCCTTTTGGGGACACTTGCATGCTAGTAGGCATGAGGAGAATTTTAGGGTCAAACAGTGGATGATAGAAATCTACATGGTGTTCAGAGTCCTTTTTTGAGATGCTAGAGTTTATTTTACCTCTAGTGGTGTACCAAAGTTTCAAAATTTGCATCATTTTTTGTATCAGAGCATTTGGCTACTTTTCTTGGAGAAGAAATTTTGTTTATGACAGATAGAGAATCTTCTATTGGAAGTTGCAATGTGGTGACCAATGAAGAGCTTTCTAAGAAGGTGGAAGATTAGGAAGAATAGAATAGTTTGTTAAGGGAATGATTAGAATAGTTGGCCAACAAGTTGGATCAAGTAGAGAAGATTGTAGGAAAGAAAAAAAAAAGACAAACAAGGAACATATGAAGATGAAGAAGAGGAAGCACCTAGAGAAGAACTGAATATACCTGAGGATCAGAAATGTTTCCTGAAAGATTTAGAAAATTTTGGAGGTAAGACAATTGAGTTACCTATGTTTTATGGGAAAATGAATGTTGAGGTTGTGATATACTAGATTGAATCCTTAGAGAATCACTTTGAATGTGAAGGGATCACTGAAGCACAAAAAGTGAAGGTAGAAAAGTCTAAGATGAAGGGAGAAACAATAACTTGGTGGAGTTTCATTCAAGAGGAAAGAGCTCAGGATAACAAGAAAAATATCACATCATGGAAGAGAATGGTTGTGATGGTGAGGGAAACATATATACCAGAAGACTATGAGGTTTAGTTGCATCAAAAGATATAGAACCTAAGACAAAGAGAGATTGACATTAACATATATACTAAGGAATTCCAGGAAGTTGAGTCTCATATCAAGAATCACAGAACCTCAATGTGTCAAGATATCAAGGTCCCTAATTGGTTTAAGAATAAATATTAAAGAGGAACTACAATTGTTGAGTCCTAATATGGTGTCAAGATGTTACCAATTAGATTTTAAAGTGGAAGAAAATTTTAAAAGGAGAAAAGATCAAAATAATAGAGGCAGGGGTAGAAAATCTTTCAGAGGAAGAAGCTAGTCAAGGGGAAGAGGAACTAATTTCAACTCTCAAGGTGAAACCATTCAAGATTCAAGTAGGAATGATAATTACAGAGGGAATTTTAGAGGGAGAATACCAAATTTTAGAGGATGGTCACAAGGAAGAGGTAATGGACCTATTAAATACTTTAGTTGCAACCAAGAAGGACATATGGCTTACAAGTGCCTAGAGAAGATAGGTTCTAGCTCTCAATGATAGAGGAGAACGCATTTAGTCAAAGAATATGACCCTCAAAATAATCTTGATTCCTATGGGTATCCAGAGAAAGGTGAAGCACTTATGTTGAGAAGAACACTCCTATAAGAATCAATCACCAAGGAACCACCTCAAAGAAATTCACTTTTTAGGACAAATTGCAAAGTTGGAGGAAAGATATGTAAAGTCCTAATTGAATCTGGTTCAACAGAGAATTTTATTTCTCTTAAAATGGTTGAAAATTTGAAATTGAGAAGAGTTCCTCATTACCCAATAGCATATACAGGTAATAAGGTTCTTAAGATTTTACTTACGACTGTCTCCTCTTCAAGTGTACCTCCAATGCCTCATATAGCATTGACTACTTCTTTTAGTCTTGTGTTGTACTGAGTGATGTTTTTGTTGGAGTTGACGAAGAACAACCCCACAGCTCCCAAGAATCCCTGCATGCAAACACCTGTCACAGAAAGAGAGAAAAAGCTATGGAGGCATGTAATCACAGATCTGAGAAAGAGAAGCCACGATTGAGAAAAAAAATGAGAGAGAAAAATCTCAATGCAATAATCTATTCTCCATTATGATCCAATAAGTGAATGAATAAAATACAAAGAGGGAATCCTTATAAAAGGATACCGAAACCCTAAAGGTGAAAACCCTAAAGAACAATAAGATGCCTAAGTTTAACTTAAGTGTAGAGTATAATAGACTAATAATTAAATAAATTAATTATTAGCTATAATATGACAACTCTAACACCCCCCCTTAACTGTAACTTAGGGAGAAGCTAAACAGCTAAGGACTAAAAGATGCATGTAAAAAAATGCATGAAAGGAACTATGGGTCCTAGCAACTAGGCCTGATCAGGTACCCAAGTACAAGAAATAAGCTAGATGAAGGAAACAAAGCCTCCAATCTAGGGAAAGTCCCAAAGAAAGGAACAAGAAAGAGCATGTATAACATCTCTAAAGCATGAAGCTGCAAACAATGTTAGAAGAAACTGCCGGAACCCCCACTGAAATAGTGCATGACTAGGTAGAGAAGACAAAGTCTGAAGAGCTAATCAATCGAAGAGGTGACCTCCAAAAGTAGGAAAGAACGAGTGTCTATATAGTAGATGATCCATCTCACCAAAATGCATAGGTGCCTATCCACTGCATCCGCCTAGTACAAAGGAACAAAAGCTAAATATGTAGATCACTCAACCAAACCAAGGAGGCAATAGAACCAATAGGTGAACCCCCCCATAATGTTGAATAGGGAGAGGGGTGACAGGAACACTGAAATGCAATGCCAGAAACATATGTAGGAAGAAGAATTAGAAACACCAATAGTGAAACAAAAGTGCAAGCATAGGATAAAGGGTGGTGTCACAGACACACATCATGGGCTAATGTCATGGAAGGTACGCTCACTTGACAAAGGTGGATGAGCACAAAAGGCAAAACATCATAACCCCCCATGGAACTTTATAACTGAGTGCGAGTACAAACAAACACAAGGTGCTCAAAATCTCAGATATGAAAAAGTAGGCACTTTATCTTAGTGCGTTCATAGAAAAAGGAATGCTACAAAAGAGAAGTATACAGTGCTCAAAAAGTCAGAAAGAAGAGTGAGCCAAAAGAATAGAAGCAGAGATCCCAGGACCTGTAGAACCCAAGTAATGCGCCAGAGTGTGAAATTGAAAAAATTAGAGGAGAAAGAAACTGGAGAAAAATATGGAAAAATAATCCCTACCACTAAAAATCTCACTGAACCAGCTTTTCGACGATATCTGGTTTATCGAAAATAGAGTCCGGATGAGCAAGATATGGCTCCCGAAAGGCAAAAATAGATATCAGAAGTTGACATTAAAAAACACTATCAAAATAGTAGAGACAAAAAATCTAACCTCCATAATTGGGAATATCTCAGAAAGCGCTTTCCAACGATATAAAGAAGTCAAAAATCCGATGCCGTATGCTCAAGATACGGCCAAAAGACCACAGGTAGCTCCAAAGAACAAAAAAATCAAAGAGAATGACGGTTTCTTGCACACCAAATTTATTCACAACATGGTGATGTAGGCATATGTACTGATGATGTTAGCATGCAAGTCTGACGTACCTACCTATGTTAGTTGTCAGTACCCTTTTTGGTGCGCATGCAAAAAGTAAACTTTTTCAAAAAGTTTTACAAAATAACTTTTTTTCATTCCAAAAAATCAAATGCATAAAAGATTTGATTTTTATTTTTATTTTTAACCAAAAAAAATGCTGCACATTTTTTCTGAAAAAATAAAAATATTAATTTTTCATCTCACCTCGGGATGTGTGTCAGGGCCGTACGGCTATGGGCCCAATTTTTTTTGCCTCAAATTGCAAAGTTGTCCAAAATGGATAAATTTTATATGGATTATGAGGTTTTTGGGTGCTCTGAGTGCAACGGTGATGTCCATTTGAGCCCAAAATGACCAGAAACAAAGGACCCCCCTAAATCCACATAAAAAGCTTCTGAAAAACACAGATCTGAAGAACACGACCAAACCCTCTCAAATAACGAACAGGGTCATGAAGATCTGAAGCTCTGATACCATGTTGGAGTTGATGAAGAACAAGCCCACATGTCCCAAGAATCTCTACATGCAAACACCTGTCACAGAAAGAGAGAAAAAACTATGGAGGCATGTAATCACAAATCTAAGAAAGAGAAGCCATGATTGAGAAAAACAAATGAGAGAGAAAAATCTCAATGCAATAATCTATTCTCCATTATGATCCAATAAGTGAATGAATAAAATAC
>MU226133.1:1048604-1061545 GCA_018584345.1 Thuja plicata
TTAAATTTATTAATAAAACAATATTAGAATAGCTTTGACCCCTCTCCCTCCAAATGGAGAGAGAAAGGACCTCGAGAGTAAGGAAAGACCAGGTATGCCCCCCACAAGATGAAGCCTCCCACACCCCAAGAAAGTTAACAAATAAGAATGCTTTCTTTACGTGAAGGTTTTGGTAAAAATATTGGCAACTTGCTTGGATGTTGGGCAATAATAGACTGATGACTTGTCCATGAATGAGATCCCCAATGTAGTGTATCTAGATGTCAATATGCTTGGTCCTTTGATGATGGATTAGGATACATGAGATTTGAGTAGCACATTGATTGTCTCAAAATATGATTGATGGTTGTTTAGATTGAATACCAAACTCAATGAGAAAATTCTGAAACCAAATAGCCTCAGTTTTGGTACTCGGCTTGAATAGAAGATGGACCAAAAACAAATTTCTTGTTAGAGAGCAAGAAGCAATTTATTATTGGTCCATCTTCTATTGAAGCCGAGTACCAAAATTGAGGATATTTGGTTTCAGAATTTTTTTTTTTTTTAAATCCAGTATTGGTCAAAATTTTGACATACCTTGGTCGAAACATTTTGACCAATCTGTGTCAAAAGTTTGCGTCATGGGTTTGGCATCCTGGTCGGATGGGCCAAACATTTCGGCCACATGTGGTCGAAACATTTTGACAAACATTTGTCAAAGTTTTGAAAAATAATATAGATGTTTGTAGATGATAGTTTCGACCAAGTTTGCGTAGAAATTTTGACATTAACAACAATGTGTCGATCGTTCAACGACAAAAATACCGACAAAGCAATTTGTGGGTCTTTCAACTAAACTAGTTAGATAATTCGACCAATTTTCATAAAAAATAGGGCCCAATTCTACTAGTACATAAACAAAAGGGTGAAGGTAAACATACTCGTTTAGATCTCCAAATAAAAAGACAATACTAAAGCTACAACTGTATCTTAATCCGAATTCAAATGCAAGACTATAATATGAACTATAGTCACATTTATCATTAAAACAACTTAACTTAAATTTATAAAATTATGTAAAGAATAAAAGATACATTAATTTTAAGTCAAGGAATGCATTCATAATTATTTCTAAGATGAAAATTTTTTATTGCAAAAAAAGAATAAATTATATCATTAGTTTAGAAGGACAAAATAGATAAATACAAAGATTATCAACATAAACCATTTAATAACCCATTAAAAAGTTATAGCAGATAGGAAAATACTAAACAGTTAAAAAAGAACATATAATTGGCCACATAAAACATCATTGCGGAAATATGAACATTTGACCAACTAAAAATGTTCAAGATAGCAATAGAAAATTATAGATGAGAGTCATTATTTGTGATAGTTTCTATACTAATCAAACATCATCCCTATCTAAGTCTTGAAGATCTCCAACAATATTAGATGGATTTAGCTACATGAACAATCTAAATTTTTTGTTTTAGGGTGAAACCTTATCCTTGAGCTGAGTTAAAATATCTTCTAGCTACACTCCAATAGCATCATTATTGCCTTGACCTTTTATAGAGGTGACTCTGAATACCATTTGAATTAAGAGGTGGTAACAAATTATTTGAATTTCAATCTTGTGTGGAGAAAAGGAGTGTGATAGAGAAGCCAAACATCTAAACTTCCAACCTTCCATATGCAAATGGGATGTAGGTTTCACATGAGTCTCAATGCTTTGTGGCACACATCCTACACCATGTTCAAAATGTTGAGTTGTCGTGCATGAAGAAGAAGGTTGGATGAATGACACACTAGGACCTTTGAAAGGTCTCATGTTAAACTCAGAAACTTTATATTCTCCCACAAACAATGGTGTAAAGTCTAAAAACCCCCAATCATCTTCTAGGAGTTTCTCTTGAGGGGTAGGAGATGGTGTGTCAACTTGTATTGGGGAAATAATAGAAGAATGTTCCATTTGTAAGAAAATTTGTAATTTATCATTAGCTTCGACGGTATACACTATATTGTTATAGATGAATTTTAATTTATGATAAAGAGTTGAAGGGATAGCTTGCATAGCATGCAACCAAGGTCTACCCAGAAGAAGATTATAAGTAAGGGTATCATACAATGTATTTTATTATGGTGATACGATAGGAGTTGGATATCATGTTATGGGCAATTAAGGATTTGAGAAAATCAAATTTCCACGACCATGAAAAGTGGAGAAGAGTAAGTAAGAAATCAAAAATCTCATTTCATATAATAGTTTTGAATCTTCATAAATGCACCCTTATAGGGTTTGATGGGGGGAGCTTTAGGGTTGTAGGGATGGGAGGACAAAGCCACAAGGTTAATAGAAGAGGGATTGGGGGGTGGCATGGCTAAGGGTGCACTGTTAAAGGCTAGGAGTTAGATGGGGGAAGGGGGCTAATTCTTTTCCTTTTACGAAGATGACTTGGAGATTGTAGGGGGGGGAGGTAGAGAGGGTGCATTAGGGTTAAGTAGCAACACATGATGAGAGGGAAAATAAGAAGGTTGATAATGAGATTGGGAAGGTGATGGATTCTAAAAGGAATCAATAGATGGAGGAATGAAGGGTTTGGCACCAACAATAGAACCAAGTGAGGTTGACAATATTTGTAGTGAGGGTGGTCTCTAATACGATGTACTTCCTTTCAATAGTAGAAACATGTCCTGGGCTTGTTGAGATAAACAAATTGCTTTGTATATTCAAATCTAGGGCATATGAGTTTAATGGAGTCTAGAAGCAATTAAGTTAATTCCTGCAAAAACTCAAGGGTGTACTTTCAATTTTGCTTACTTGTCAACACTACGCTTACACCAAATAACCCTTCTTGGTTGAGTTGCTTTGTTGTGTAGATATAGATGGAAAACAAGGTTCAAGAGAGGTAATTCTACCCACATAAGGTATTTAGGTCTCTCCATATATCATATAGTGAAAGGCTTCTCTTGCATGATTTGGGTCGACAAATTTACAAGATATATTGGAGCTCAAAAGAGATGCTCTTACATCTAGACAAGTTACATACTAAGAAAGTAGACCCACCGCCCCATCACTTTGTTGGGACATATTTTGTTGGTTGTTGGCCAAGTTAGGGTTAGTAGTCTAGGCCCAATAGTAGGAGACACTAAGGATTTGTCATTTTGCTAAGAGTCATGTTATTCATCGTGCCGCCATTGATGATAATGCAATGCAGCTGGATGATCTTTGACTCAATAATTATACATCACCTTCTAGCGTCAATTTTCAACGTTGATATTCAATCTTCAGTTATGTAGCCGCGTTAGAATCAAGCTATAAGAATATATTACAAGTCAAACTTCACCAACCCTACATGACTAAACTCAAATTCTATACATATATTTGAAGGGAAGTTTGGAATACTCAAGACTAACAGGTATTTTTTTGGGTATAAGAATTTAGTTTGCTTGAGAAATCCCAACACAAAATTTGCGTGATGGATTCTTCTACCGTCAAGAGATTAACTGCATCATGGCATGTTTTGTTTCTCTTACTTTTCATCTTCTTCTCGGACAAGTCTGTAGGAGCACGATCAGGTATTTTTATTCAGTTTGTATTCAATTTGCTAGAAGCAGAATTTATACTTTCGATATGTTCAGGTTAAGTAATGAAAACCATGATTGTATCAGAGACAAAAGTGTAGTTAAAGTGCTACAAGAAACAGGAAAAAACAAACATGGTATCCTTCATTCTGTTAATCTTGGCGTTTCATAGATTTTAAGTCTTTTCTTTAGTATATTTGCTTGATTAATCATTTGAATGTATACCATGATAATATTATTTAGTATTATATTTTCATTGCAGTTGTTGACAAGGGAAGCTTGTTAACTTTGGATACGCCACCAGGGATATTGCCTAATGAAGAAGGTTTTGCAACAAGATTTGTAGGCCATTTCTCAAATGGGTTACCATTTGAAGGTGGAAACAGCGCTGTGGAAGTGAGAAAGCTGAGAGGAAGGAGGCCTCTAGTCCCACCACCTCCCAAGTCTAATGGAAATGTATCTTATAAACCCCGACCCCCTCAACCACCTCCCAAGTCTAATGGAAATGTGTCATATACACCCCCACCTGCTACTCCTCAAACATCTTAAGAGCATTCACATTCAAAGGGTAAAGGGCAAGGATGTTGGAATATTTACAAATTCCTTCTATTTAAATAGTTTTATTTTTTAGTTTTAGTTTTTTTTATTTCTATTAATGCAAGTTTTTCTAGATGAAATTCTAGAAGTTTTTAGATTTATTTAAGACCTTTATATAATGAGGCAATTATAATTCGATCATATTAGCTATTCTCAGTCTTGATTATTTGATCAAGAAGCTCTTGTAATCTCTTGAATCAATAGATAAGTTTATTTGTGTTGTTATTTTGTATTTCTTTCACTAGAAATCAAGGAATGTGCTTATGCTTGTGTCATGAGAAAGAGAAAGTTGAAGATAATGCATGCATAGTATTGAAATAAGCCCTAAAGAGTTGTTTTTGGCTGTTACATTTGTGTTTGAAGGTTTAAATTTGACGATTATATGATCATATTTAGTACTTTTTTACTTACAATATAATAAACATTTTGGAAAGATTATATCATATAGAGGGATTTTTGTGAAAAACTATTGAAAGTTATATGAGATCATAGTAAAAGAATATATTTGATTTTTTGTATACTATTTAAAAATAAAACATATTTTAACGCTTGAAAGACAATTCTAAATGACCACCATAACAAAATATTGACTTGACACAATAACAAAATATTGACTTGACACGTAGGAGTGAATAATAACTTTTTCTTTTATGAATAAATGTCTTAATTGCTAATTATAAAATAGTTACACATTTTACAAAAAAATGGTGGGTGGAAAAAATCACACTCCTAGAGTTCTAATAGATTTTAAACCTAAAGCAAGATAACATAATAAATAATCAAAGCCACTAGGTGGATAGAGCATGAGTAGAAGGAAGGGGGTGGGAGGGGTAGGGCAGTGGGGATCTCATATTAAATAAACATGGGGTAGTGGGGATTTAAACCTAAAACAAGATAACATAATAAATAAACACAACCACTAGCTAGATAGAGCATGAGTAGAAGGAAGAGAGGGGGGGCATAGTGGGGATCTCATTCATCTTATTTATTCCATTAATTAGCAGGATTAGGGTAACTATAGGTGTTAGTGTAAGTTTTTTAGTTTCCTCAAGTGTTAGAGGGTATTTCTTTCTTTCTACACATATAATTTAAGTTTGTTAGAAGAAGTTAATATGAGGAAACATGTTGAAATTCATCAACTACATGCATCACTTTCTCCCACACATGGATAGTTGAGTTACACACCATCTTTTGGCTTCTTGTGCCACCTCTCATAATAAAATATTTTATTTTTACTTAAGTAGGTAATGGGGTAGGTGGATTCTCGTTGTAGGAGTGTGGTGATCACTAAGAGAGGTGGGGGTGAATCAATAATCAAATTAATTTAAAAACTTTCTTCAAAGAACCATGTACAAATAATGAACCAGAATAATGCAAATAGAAAGAATGAAACATACACAAATTGAGACACAAATTTTGTCTTGAGTGGAAACCCTTTGGGGTAGAAAACCACTCGAAAATGTTGCCTCACTGGCTTGATTATTTTAAATTCAATTTATACTTGTCTTGTTGGAAAGCGGCCAAGGATGTATAACATATATGTTGTCATTTATGCCAACACTAATTATTGGTATGGTCGCTTCGAGTACAGTTCAATTTTTGGGTATGTAGTCTTGGAAAAATGACTAAGTCCACATGCAGTCTTCTGGATACAGTTGAATACTTTTTTCTGGTGAGCATAGTATATGGTGAGTTATTTCATGCATGCTTAGATGGAGGTTGTATGGAGTGTTTTATGGCTTCAATTATGGTCACCTGTATTTTGTATTTGTATTGAGAGAGTTACAGTGTGTTCTTGGCATGCAAATAAAATATAGCACTAAAGTGGGACAGATGAAAGGTTGCGATGATTGAGGGAGTGAGTAACATGTGGATTCCAGCAGTGCTATTTTGGATTCAGGTTGTGTCCTATCCTATCTTGATTGATGTGTGATTTCCTATTTTGTATTTTCTCTTTGTTTATGTGCTGGACAAGTTTGGTGATGCACTTGTGAGCCGACTGGACATATTATGAGACCAGGTATATGAGTAGATATGTTTTTGAGATGCAAGGATGAACAGTTGTGTGTGACTATATTATGATGTCAGAATAATGTAGAGGATATTGGGAGCTATAAATAGAACTACTTAAGCATATCATATGCTTGTATAGTTCATGTTTGTGATACTACATTGTAAAAAGGTAGTTTTGTATTTTAAGAGCAGTGAGCTCCTTGTATTATCCCTAACAGGGTCAGCATCCTTTAACAAGGATATTGTACTAAATGTAATATTTAGCTCCTAACAGGGTTAGGTCTCCTAATCTAGGGACATTACACTCTTAGTGCATAATTTTTAGGTTAGCATCCCCATCGGGGTTTTCCCTTAACAAGGTTTCCTCGTAAACAAATCATGGTGTTATGAATTATTTACTTTATGCATATGTTCTCTTTATTTCAGTCATTGCATGGTTAGGTTTGAATTGCTTAAAGTTAATTAAAAGTGTTACAACAGTGATTTACCCCCCCCACTCTCAGTTTTGCTTGATCCTAGCAATTGGTATCACAGCTTGAGGCCCTTGGAAAGAAATCCTAATGAATTGAGGGAGATCCTGATGGATTCAAGCAGTTTGGAAGAAAATATTGAAGTAGTACTTGAAGACCTGAACAAGTCTAATGTTGATAATGTGGAATTAAAGTTCAAACTAAGAAGAGCTGAAGATTACATCAAGAATCTTAAAGAGAAGCTTGAACTCTCAAGGAACAAAAGGCAAGAGCTTGTGGAGAAGATAAGGGAACTTGAAAATGACTCATTAGATCTGATTGAACAACTTAATCAAGAGAAGGAAACATTGAAACGTGAATGTGAAGTTACTACTTTACAGATGTCCAAGGAAATTCAGCAAGAGAAACATGAAAAGTGCACAATTGAAGAGACCTTGAAGAGTACAAATGTACAAAGTACTTCTTCAGTTAGACCAGTGACTTACCAATAGTTTGTAGATGACACCCTTCTATTTGGAAAGGGAACTAAAGTGGAAGCCTTGCAATTGAAAAAGGTTCTACATGTTATGTTTATGCTTTAGGAAAAGTAGTAAACAAAGAGAAATCTCATATTTTCTTCTTTTTCATTAAGACAAAAACTCAAATACAAATTTTGAATTCTTTGGGATTCAAGGAAGGTAGCCTCCCTTGCACCTACTTCAGAGTTCTAATTGACAAATCTTTGAGATCCACCTCAGTTTGGAAACCTATTGGGGGGAAATTAGATAGTAAAATGGATTCCTAGAAATCAAAATGGCTCTTTTGGGCAAGGAGGATAATAATGCTCCAGGCAACTCTTTCAGCCATTCCTATTTATCTGATTTGTTGCATTGGACTATCTTTGGGAGGAAACTTGGAGATGGTTATAAAATTGAGAAAATTCTTTTGGCAGGGGACGAACATAAAAAAAAATTGCCTTGATAGCCTGGGACAAAATCTACAATCTAGTGGAACTAGTTGTAACATGAATCAAGAACCAGATGCATCAAAATCAGGCCCTAGGGGCAAGAATAGTTTTGAAAATTCACTTTGAAATTCAAAGGAAATGGGTCAGGATTATGAAAGGGAAATATTTCTCTAATTTAAATGATGAGGATGCTTTAAGAATTTCAAACTTTCCAAGGGGTTCTAGAATTTAGAATTTTTTAGCAAAGTCTAGTAGCATTATTTTGGATAATATAACATGGAATATCAAGGATTGAAGCAAGACATTATTTTGGGATGACTCTTTGGGTGGCTACCCAATCATCAGTAAGCTAATGGATGTTGATGGAATTAGAGATATATGCACCCATAAACTTGGGGGGTTTATGCTAAGGATTATATATCAGTCCCCATTCCAAATCCAACAAGCAACTGGCAATGGAAGAGTTTTGAAAATATAGGATTATCTCAACAAGAGATTGTAGACATTAAACTCATTCTAAAAGACAAATTTTTTTTTCTACAACAAGGCAAAGATGAACCAATTTTGGAATGGCTGCAAATTAAGAAAATATAGTGTGAAAGAAGGATATAAGATAGTGTCCAAAGAGAATATCTTTGCCAAACTAAACTTACCAACTCATATTTGTTGGAACAAATCTTGCTTGGAAAAAGTGGGGCTTTTTTTCTTGGGCATCTCTACAAGGAATGACTTTGATAGCAAATTGGTTCAAAAATATAGGTTATCAAGGTCCATCTATCTGATCTTTATGCTACAATAACGAGGATGATATAAACCATCTTCTTTTGAATTGTCCATTTCCATTGGAGTGATGACAATGGTTATGCACAAAACTTGGATGGAGGTCTGCACTTCCCCATGACATTCTATCATTATTCAGATCATGGCCCCTATTATTTAAGGAAATTTTATGTGGTACTATGTGGATTGTTTCTCCCTCAATACTCATATGGGAACTTTGGAAGGAATGTAATAGGAGAGTTTTCTAAGGGAAGTCACTAAATAAAGACTCTCTCTTAAACCAAATTGAAGCAGCAATAGAGGAAACTATGAACTCCAGAATCAAAGCCAGTGCTCCTCTCCAATGTTTTATGTTGGTTGGGATGATTGCATGCGTAGGAAGTGGTTTGGTCTTAAGGCCCCCCAAACCTTAGGTCGAGGAGGACAACAAAGTCAAATTTGTAGACAAAATTGTGTTTGGTCTCCTCCTAGTAGTGGATGGTATCTTAACTAAACTTTGATGGGGCCTCCAAAGGTAACATGAGCCCATCAGAGGCTGGTTACGTAATCCACTCATATAGTAACTTAATTTAGGCCAAATTGGCCAAATAATTAGAGGAAGCTACCAACAACATGGCAGAATTCAAAGCATTGCTTTTAGGGTTGTCTTTATGCAAGGAGCTTAATTTATAAAAGGTAGAGATTGAAGGAGACCCTCTCATCACTATTAATGCAGTTAGATCAAAATTGACCCCCAATTGGAGACTTCAATCAATAATGGATGCTATCTTAAGCCTTTTGGTTAATTTTGAGCAAGTGACCATTAAACACATATATAGGGAAGGTAATTTAGCAGTAGATGAAATGGAAAAGTTGGGAGCGAAAGGAAAATTCTTTAAACAAACATTTTGAGAACATTCTTCCTTTTTCTTCCCCTTCAATGAAAGATGTGAAGACGTCATGAGGATCTAACATGGTAGAGGTGGGATATGAGGTCCACAAGGACTTCAATGGGAAAGGGTCTTCTTCTCCTTCAAACTTAGGCAGTTAGGCGTGTTTCAATATTCTCAGACTCACAAGAGGCTGAAACTTCGGTAACCTTGGAATCTCAACAACAATATTGAATCCTAATAAGAAAAAAGTTCATCCAAGAAGGATGGAGATAAAGAAAAGAGGGCTCATTTAATCCTTTTGACATATATGTTAATAATTTGTGCTATATTTGGAGCAAGCTATAAAAGCATCATTTAAACTGCAGACTTAAAACTTTAAGCTTGGGAGTAAAATAAATATGACCATGGGAAAGGGAAGGAAAGTGAAGGGAAATAACAAGAAGAGGTAGGGAACCCAAGATTTTCATTTAAGATGTGCCTGAGTGATTTTTTAGGATGAGGCTTTTGAAGGATTCTTGCATGGTGTTTTTCTGATTTGGTATTGGAAGATGTTGTTTGATGTAATTATACTTTAGTTATAGGGTGTATGGGCTATGATCGGAGGTTTTCTTGTTGGTTCTTTCCTCCTGGTATGCTTTTGAACCATGATTGATGTACTTTTATTATAATTAATAAATATCATCTTAGCTATGGCCCCTTATCCATAAAAAAAAAAACCTTATTCTAAATCAAACCGAAACACAAGTATCCAATAGAAACTACGCTCACATTTATCATTAAAACAACATAAATTTTATTTCTAAAATTTATTTAAAGAATAAATACCACATTGAAAAATTGTACATAATAATTAATTATTTCTAAGGTGAAATTAATATATTTTTTTGTCTTAGGATGAGAAATAGGACCAAATTTTTTAGAGATCATCTTAATTAATTTATTTGGTCAAAATCAACATAGTCAAAGACCTAATCTCATCGTTACACTAAATTACATAGAGGGAAGAAGCACTATGGCCACATGATTGTAAACACATGTGATGAAGGGGGATCCCCCAACCCACTCAAAACAAGCTCTCTTATGCCACATGAGGTTTACTCCACCAAACATTTATACATAGCATAACAAAGAGAATAAATCATAAAATTGCAAGAAGTAATTTTCCTTGTATTTCTCAATGAAATGATAATTCATACATGCTCTTCTATTTCCATAAAATGAAATAAACATTCTTCAATTATAAAAAATTAGCCACTTTGGCTTTACAAATTTACAAGATAGAGCTACAAGGTATTCTTCTATACCTCTTACTACTCTTTATATATGAGAGAAGATATCAACTCTGAATGATCCACTCAACTCTAGATGATCAAATAATTAACCCAAGCCTCACTTTTATACCATTCTTGTACTTCTTGGAAATCTCACTTCACTCTTGATGAACAAGATATGACAATCAAGAAATGAAAGATATAGCCAATATATGAGCCAACTCTCCCTGAAGGTTTTGCAAATGGGGTTGCGAGAAAAGTGGGTTTAACCATGGTGAAAACTTTGTAGTTAAGCACACTTGAGCTGGAATAGCATTGGGATGGGTGACCTCTTGGGAATTCTTGGTGCTTCACCTCTATGAGCATCACCTAGATGAATCAAGTGCTAAGTGTTCCTTTCATTCTAATGAGAGATGGGTTCTTGTGAACCACTACTCATGAAACATGGGTAAATGATTTTGACTCAAAAACTACACAGTTGAATCCTGATAGCAATATCATAATTTGACTTGCAATGTAAAATATCTCCTACTTATCAATTGATGAGCTTAAGGGGATTTATAATGAATGGTTCAAAAGGCACAACACTTGTTGAAGGTGTTTTAAATGGGCTTGCAAGAAAAGTGGGTTCAACCATGGAGGAAAATTCGTAGTTAAGCGTGCTTAAGATAGATTAGTACTAAGATGGGTGACCTCTCAGGAAGTCTCGGTGCTTCACCTCTATGAGAATCACCTAGATGCAATGAGTCCAAAGTGTTTTATTCATTCTCATGAGAGATGGGTTATTGTGAACCACTACTCATGAAACATGGCTAAATGAGTCTACACAATTGAATCATGATAGCAATATCACAATATATGACACTTCAACTTCCAAGAGGCCACCTAAAGAGATATCATTTCAATTTTTCCAAGTGGGGTGCCCGAAAAGGTGTCTTTTCTCATTTTAATAATGTCATTTAATAATATGAGTGCATGATTCTTGTCTTCATTGTTCCCCAACCAAGAAGGGTATTTCTATGATTTTAGCATTATAAATGGTAAAAAAAAGGTGTCCCTTATTAAAAAAATACAATTTCCCTTACAAATAGGCCATGTACAAATATACATATTTTCAACCTCCTATGTCTTTTTGTACACTTTCTTAGGTATATGGAAACCTATAGATGCTTGCATTTCTTTTTAATCAACCAACTTTAATAAAAAAATGTAAATAACATTTTTTGGGGGTGATATAAGATTTTTTGTAAAGCTAAATGTTCATGCATCAACATGATGATTTTTTAATCAATAATTATATATTAACCTAATTTAAGTGTCATTTTTCAACATTGAGATTGAGTCTTTAGGTTAGTTAACCGCGTTAAATTCAAGCTATAAAAATATATTACAAGTCAAACTTCACCAACAGTGTATGACTAAACTCAATTTCAATAGATTAACTTTTTAAGGTAGGTTTGGATCAATAAAGACATTAGAGGAATTTTGTGGGTATAAAAATATAGTTTATTTGACAAAGCCCACCAAAAAAATTTGTGTCATGGGTTCTTCTATTGTCAAGAGTGTAACTGCATCATGGCATGTTTTGTTTCTTTAGGTATTTTAATTAAATTCCTTTTCATATCACTGGAGGAAAAATTCATAATTTGGATAGGTTTGTATTGAGCCATGAAAGCTAAAATATTGTATCGTCTTAAAATGGAAGAACTTCCATGTTAAGAGAGTTTAGCCCTCCTTAGGGGATGTATTTGACCTCCATCACATCATCCTCCCATCATCCTCCCATTTTTGCATCATCCCCCCTGATCTTCCTTTCTATCCACCATTTTCTGACCTGATTTCTGCATTCTGGGATACAGACCCGTGTTTCTGGGATTCAGGGACAGGGTCGACCTCCTAAGACAAGGTCAACCTCAACCCTAACCTAGGATAGGGTCAACCTTGGCCTTGTCCTAGGATAGGTCTAACCTTGACCCTGTCCCAGGGTCCAAATCCTGGGAACTTTCAGTTTCCTGGATGTCGGTCCTCACAGAAAGTTCTCTCCCGCTTCCGGGTCGGCTGTTTTGAGCTCCGAAGCATGGATTCCTAAATTATATTTAATATAGGTCCTCTCCTAGGGGTAAAGGATTTAATGGTGATTTAATTATCCTATGTATGCCTCCTTAGAAGATTGTGCCCTAATTTCATATAAAATGGAGCTTTCTCCTCTCATTTTCTCTAAGTTTTCTAAGCACAAGCACTCTAGCCAAGCAAAAAGTTCAAGCATCCATTGTTCTACATGTTCTCAAGAAATTGAATGTGTTCAAGTCTTCCTCTCAAGAATTCAAGCTCTCCATTGAAGATCAAGGATTCAAGCTCTCAAGCCTTTGAAGGAATTTGGTTCAAGCATTCAAGATTTATCCTCCAAACCCTAGATCTAGCCATG
>MU226133.1:1067113-1085333 GCA_018584345.1 Thuja plicata
GTTGATTCACTTGTGCATTAACCCTTTTACTTGGGTTGATCAAATTGGATCTCCTATTTGTGTATTTGAGGGTGAAAGAAAGGAGCATCTTATCTTCCCCTAATCACAATAGCAATATACAATCAATGTAAAACTCAATTAAGTGTAAGGTGTGAAATAGGGTTAAGGAATTCAATACACTTTAATCTAATTAATCAATCAATCAAACCCCCTTTCCAAACTTCACATATTAATCCTTCACCCTCATTTTCAAACATTACATTTTGATAAGTGATTTGAGTATCAAAACACTCTTATTCCATAAACATCATATTTTCTCCTTTACACATATAAAAAGTGTATTTAAAGTGTTAGAACTTATAAGA
The DNA here is from genome assembly GCA_018584345.1 of Thuja plicata. Taxonomy (NCBI): domain Eukaryota; kingdom Viridiplantae; phylum Streptophyta; class Pinopsida; order Cupressales; family Cupressaceae; genus Thuja; species Thuja plicata. The sequence continues at coordinate 1,067,479 of MU226133.1, forward strand.
AGTAAGGAAAAACAAACATGGTATCCTTTATTCTACTAATCTCAGCAGTTCATGGAATTTAACTCTTTTCTTGTATATATTTTCTTGATTAATCATATGAATGTATGTCATGATTATACTTAGTATTATGTTTTTATTGTAGTTGTTGATAAGGAAAGTTTAATTTTGGCTTCACAGCTAGGCATATTGCCTCATTCAGATTGTTTTTCAACAAGATTAAGTAGAAGAATTGTAGGTCATTCCTCAAATGTGTTTGGACATTTTGAATTGGAAATAGTGTTATGAAATTTAGAAATTTGAGAGGAGGATCTCTAGTCCCACCTCCTCCTAAGCCTAATGGAAACGTGTCTTATAATCCCACTCCAAAATCTTAAGAGAATTTACAAACATCAAATTGAAGGACAAGGATGACATGGTATTATCTTGTAGAAATCAAGGAATGTTCTTATGCTTGTACCACCATAATTTAGGAAGTTTAAGGTCAGGCATACATGTGGTATTGATAAAGAGTTGTTTTATGTTCTATTTCATTTTTTAAGGTTTAGATTTGATGGTTGTATGGTTGTATTTACTAATTTTTCTTATAAATATAATTTAAGTTTTTTGAAAGATTATATAAAAAATTTATATATTTCTAATATGTTTAATGAACTCAAATAATAAAGTAATTTAACTTGATTGTCAGATCTCCAACTTATTTGTCAAGATACTTGATATTAATAAGTTACAACATAGGTAAGGAAGAACATTTAAAGGACTTAGTTATTTTAAAATTATTGAATCATGAGAACCAAATGAAGAAACTCAACCTAATATATACTGGTATAGCAATGGTCACTCCCATACCCAAATCAATTCCATACTCAAAAGGAAGTGCCTAATCTATAATTTGATCTTGCTAATGAATTGATTAATAAAGGAAGATGATTTTATTTTAGAATATTTGACTATCTCAAATTTGGTTTCAAGTCAATTACCTTTAATAGATGAGAAGGTGTTCAACAATGGGAGAGCGAGCGAGAGCTGGAGGAGGCATTCAAGCAAGAGGGGATTTGAAATCCTGCGATGGTGGCAAATGCAATACTGGAGGAATCTGGGCATTTGCACCTGCAGGAGACTAGGAAAAGGCAGGAGGATCATCAGGGGAGGGCTGCGCTGAAGATCTGGATGAAGAAAAGGACCCTCATTCCCAAGGTGGTGGGCCAGAAAAAACTTCAATTGAAGGCAAGATCTCTCTGGCCGGTACAAATGATTATGCTTCAGATAGAAATCAGTCTAAAGGTAGCTGGTCATCTTTATTTGGGATAAAACCAATGGGAAAATCCTCTTTCCCTAGTATCAACAACATCTTTGAGCATAGTAAGGGTTATTTTTGTATCTCCCTTCCTGATCCTCTTATGGACCATACTGTATCCAATATGGCTCTCACACTGGTAGGCAAATTCACGGGAATAAGACCTAACATTGAGCTTTTCAAAGACTTTACTTATTGCAAATGAAAACTTAAGGGACAAGTAGATATATCAGCAATGTCGAAAGCATTTTTTTCATTTGTCTTTTCAAATATGGAAGATATATCAAAGGTGCTATGTGGAGGTCCCTGGATGTTCGACAAATCATTTCTAGCACTTTAAAAATGGGTTACAAATATGAATTTGAATATAGCTAATTTTGATACGGCCCCTGTTTGGGTGAGATTACCTAGTCTCCCAATGGAATACTGGCATGAGGATGTCTTTACAGATCTGGTGAGTGCTTTTGGGGAACTCCTATTGATAGATCTGATAAAAACTTCCAAATCCAGATTGGTCTATGCCAGAATATATGTGAATATACACCAAAATACGGATCTACCTGAGGTAATTAGTACCAACTCAAAGATTGGTAAGCATATTCAAGTTGTTGAATATGAATCAGTTCCTTTTGCTTGTTTTTCCTGCAAAAAAGTTGGTCATTGGTCTAAACAATGTCCCTTAAACAAACAAAAAGAAAAGGAAGGAAATAATAGGGAACCAAAAAGAGTATGGAAGAAGAAACCCAAACCGAATCAAAAAGCAATAGGGAACACAGATCCTGGATTGAAGGATAATAATACTAAGGGAAAAGTTAACAATGAATTAGAGGAAGGATTGAGTACTAAGAACCATATCAATATGGAAAAATAGCTAAATACTGAGAATGAAGAAATAGTAGAGATTAGAAAGGTGCAAGATTCTCCAAATGTGAAGGAATTAGAAACAAAGAACATTAGACCTATGAAAAAACTAATAGAAAGTTCTTCCCCCATTGGTTCAGGCCCTTCCAATCCTAAAGAAGGAAACATTGGGGAATTTGATCTCAATGAAAGTCTCTCAGAAGATAGTGATGATGATTCCTCATCCCCTATAGCGGATTTGTGGAGTGAAGAAAGATTCTAGAGTTATTTGATTTTAGAGTTCAGTAAAGAAGCTCAAGAGGCTCCATGGATATAGACAAAGGAAAGGAAAAACTCCAAAAAAAAATCAGGCAAAAAAGGAGATCAGAGCATTAGTAATATGAGTGAATCAGCTAAAAAAAAGAGAACCAAAATCAAGGGGGACTTCAAATAAGAAGACAACATAAGGATGATGTGGGAACCCCTAAAAATAAAATAGGAAGATCATCAATCAAAAAAACAAGAGAGAAGGAAGCAAAATAGAATATAATGGATGGTAAGAAGTGCACTATTTTTGAGATATGTTCCCCAAGCCATTAATATGAAAGTTGTATCTTGGAATATAAGAGGGCTTAATAGTCCCCATAAACAGGATGTCCTAAGGAACCTGGTGAGAGATAGAAAACAAGATATTTTACTTATTCAAGAAACTAAAATTCTCAAAGATAGCTGGAAAAAATGCATGTGTTGAAAGAATATGGGAGTATAGGTGTAGATTTTGAAGGATCTTCTAGAGGCATTGGTATTTTTTGGAACAAAAGACTGTTGATTGTACCTTTATTATTAGTGAGAAAAACATTCTGATGGTTAAGGTTGTTTATATGAAGGATAATTTCTACTGGAACCTTATCAATATATATGCTCTCAATACTAGAAGAGGTAGACAAAATTATATGCAAATACTGAGAGAAATCTGTAACCAGTTTCAAGAAGTAAGTTGGATGATTATGGGAGATTTTAATACTCCTCTTAAAAATGAGGCAAAAAAGGGTGGAATACCTTCCTAGCTAGAAAGAAGAACTGATCTTGTGTAATACATCAATGAGGAAGCTCTTTTAGATATTGACTTGGAAGGAATTTATTACACTTGGTCAAATTGATGCACTGGGAATGACTTGATCCAGGTCAAACTAGATAGAGCCCTCTCAACCCATGATTGGCTTTCAAGGTATTCCTGCACTCTTTCTTCTAAACTGCGTATAGGATCTGATCACTTTCCCATATATTTAAATATTATAAAGATCAATGGAAAAAATAATATCCCTTTTAGATTTGAAAAAATGTTGCTGGCTCACCCTAAATTAAAAGAAAATATTGAAGAATGGTGGAATGATACTATTGAAGGGGGAGCTATGTATAGAACTGCTAAAAAGTTGAGCACTATCAAAAAGAATTAGAAAAGCTGGAACAAGGAAGTTTCTGGAGACATATTCCAAATGAAAGGGAGAATGCAGTCTGATATAAAGGAAATTCAAGATAGAATCTAGAATGAAGGTCTGTCTGAGGAAAATAAAGTAATGGAAAACACTCTATTGGCTGACTATCACAATATTATTACTAAGGAGGAATATTTTTGGAGATAGAGATCCAGAGCTCTATGGCTCAAGGCTGGGGATAAAAACACTTGAAGATTTTTCCATATGATGGCTATGAAACATAAAGCCATTAACAGGATAGCGAAGCTGCAATCTAAATATAAAACCATAAGGAAAGAGGAAGATATTAGATCAGAAATGCTCAGATACTTTTCTGAACTTTTTTCTAAGGAAAGTAAATTAAATAGGTCTGACTAGGAGGAAATTCTTTCATCCATTCATAATCTGGTTGATGATCCAACTAATAAAATGCTCCAAGATATTCCTTCAAATAAGGAGATTAGGAACGCAGTTTTTTATTTGGAAGGGGATAAATCTCCTAGCTTGGATGGGTTCCCTATGTTGTTCTTCTAGAAATTCTGGAATATCCTTGAAAAAGATGTGCATGATGCCATCAAAGAATTCTTTGGCACTAAATGTCTTCTTAGGGAACTCAATGCTACTTTCTTGATCCTCATCCCTAAAAATCCAGGAGCTGATACTGTGGAAGCCTTTAGACCTATTAGCTTGTGTAATTCTTTATACAAGATCATCTCTAAAGTTATTACTTCCAGACTTCTTTAGCTTCTTCTGAATATCATTTCCCCCCAGCAGAATGGCTTTCTCCCTGGGAGACAAATTTTGGACTCCATAATTGTGGCTCATGAGAATATCCATTCACTGGAAAAGGCTAAAAAATAGGGTTTTATGATGAAATTGGACTTATCTAAGGCTTATGATAGAGTTGACTGACAATTTCTACAAATGGTGTTGTCCTCTTTTGGCTTCGACAAAGGTGTCATCAAAATTATAATGCAATTGGTTTCCACAGTCTCCTCTTTGATCATTGTTAATGGGGGATCCTCAAACATTTTTAGACCGACTAGAGGTCTAAGACAAGGAGAACCCATTTCTCCAATTTTGTTTGCAATTCTACCTGAATGCTTAGGGAGATACATCAATAAAATGGTTGCAAAAGGTGAAATAAGGGGCATTAAACCATCTTCATCTATAACTATCTGCTCCCATGAGAAATTTGTGGATGATACTCTTATAATGGGGGAGGCTACTGTTAAAGAAGCCAAAAAATTGAAGAAATGCCTTTCTGTTTATACTACTAATATTGGTCAACCTTTCAATTGGTTTAAGAGCTCAATTTTCTTTATAAATACTTTGGAAGAAAGATAGAAGAAGATGTCTTCTATCCTTGGTTGTTCTATTGGGAAACTCCCCTCTTCTTATTTAGGGTTACCTATTTGTTCCAAACTCTGGAAAGCTTTCGGAATACTATCATAGAAAGATATAACAACAAGCTTGCTGGTTGGAAAGGGTCTCTTCTCAGCAATTTGGGAAAACTTCAATTATTGAAATCAACTCTTCAAAATCTGCCTGTTTATGCTATGAGCTTGTTTAAAATACCCCACACAATTGCTACCGAGATTGAGAAAATCCAGAAAAGATTCCTTTGGTCATGGGTTGAAGATAAGACAAGGCTTAGTCTTGTATCTTGGGATAAAGTTTGCAAGCCTAAAAAGCTGGGAGGTCTTGGTCTGAGAACTATAAAAACTATCAATAAAGACCTTTTGGAAAAACAACTTTGGAGAATTTATGGAGATCAAACAAGATGGAATTGTATTATTAGAAACAAATACCTTTTCACTTCTAACTCCCTAGAGGAATTTATAGATGATGATATCACTATAAATGGTTCATCTATCTGGAATAGCATACACTCAACCAAGATCCGATTATTAAAGGTAAAAGATGGAAGCTGGGAGATGGTAAAAGAATTGATTTTTGGGATGATGAATGGATCCACAATGTGCCTCTGTCCAACAATCAAGAGTGGAAACAAGACATTGATAGATGCAAAGGATCTATTGGAACTAAAGCAATTGAATATTGGCAGGATAACAAATGGATGAATCTGGGAGAAATTGATAGCATATTAGTTTCCCTCCAGCATGAGCTCCATACCTGGAATATATAAAAAATATCTTCTAGGACTCGATTGTTTGGAACTCAACTCCTGATGGCAAGTACATGGTGGCTTCGACTATCAATATTTTTAATGAAAGAGAGGAGATACCTCCTTGCTCCTATGTGTGGTATAACAAACACATCCCCAAAATGAATTTCTTTTATTGGCTTCTTATTCAAAATAAACCGCTAACCATTGATAATATAGCTAAAAGGGGATTCAATATTATGAATAGATGTGTTCTTTGTTTGGAAAACTCTGAATCTTGTGATCATATCATGCTTCACTACCCCTTCTCTCGTAAGGTTTGGGAAATTATCTTTAGAAAATATATTCTGTGTTAATGCTTCCCTCTTATTTGGCAGGATTTTGTGGCTCAATGGAGCTACCCCCTTCAGAATTTAATTGATGAAGATCTACGGTCCCTTATTCCTCCACACTTCTAGTGGCAAATATGGAAAGAACACAACAATACAATCTTCAGAGAGAAATAGTCTTTCCCTAAAGCTATAGGAAACCAAATTAGTAGGGCACTGGAAGAAAATTATCTCTTCTCAAAAAATGATCCTAAAGATAGCGTGAGGAATATTGATTGGCATGTAAGAGGTCTTGATCAGAAAATTAATTCTCAGAGAGCTATGGCTACCTAGACTTCACCTCCGGAGGACTGGGTCAAAGCTAACTTTGATGGGGCTATGAAAGGCGATCCTGGGATAGATGGAGGAGGAGGAATAATAACATATCATAATGGTATTTATGTTGGTTCTATTTCATCCCCTCTGGGAGTGCAATCGAACCACAAAGTAGAAGCTATGGAAGCTCTCAATGTGATTTTGTTGGCGGAAGATTTGGGATGTAAGAAAGTTTGGCTGGAGGGTGACTCTTTAAATATTATTAATAATATAAAAGGTCTTAGTAAGGTTTCATGGACTATTGAGCATTTAATAGATAAAATTATGGATGTGGCAATGAAATTCACCTCTTTTCATGTCACCCATAATTTTCATAAAACTAACCAAAAGGCAGATAGTCTTGCCAAATTAGGAGTGAAGAATGTTGTCACCTGTAAATGGCATGAAACATATAAGTTTAATGACGAGATTAATTCATTACTCAATTATGACTGGGTTAACCGCAAGGCAGGTGAAGTTAATAATATAAATCACATCAGTAATGCGATATGGATTTGGGGTACGGCGACGGTGATGTGCCATGTGAAGTGTCATAGAAATTATGATTTCAAGCCGCCGCACACTTTCTAGGGTATCAAGAATCAGCCCGTTAATTTGAAGTTTTTTTGGCACATTGAACTGAAGTCTATCAAAAACTCGTGTCAAGATGTCTGGGGTTTCAAGATTCATTCTGTCTGTCTGAAGTTCTATATGCACATTGATTCAAAGTCTATTAAAAACCTGAAGATCGCTAGAGATTATAAAAAAACTGAGGAGAACAAAGATATGGGTGGAGAACTTAAAAGAGAAGAACCCATAGTTTGCAATGGAGGAATGAAAAGGAAGTTTGGAGAAAGCTCAAGAAGGGAAAAGTTCACAGATATCTCAAATGGCTCCATGGTAACAATAAGGAGGTTACGAAGGCCTTTGTGGCTGGTTGGGATAATGGGAAAGTGAACATCATGGGTAGATCTCTTACCCTGATGTTGGAATACCTAGCTGAGATCACTGGTCTCCCCTTGGAGGGAATGCAGTTCTTAAAAGACAAAAAGAGGGCAATAAAGCCTATAAAACTTTCCCAAAGACTGACGAGGAGCGGGCCATGCTTGTGAAAGGCGACCTGGACTATGTTAATTTTTCAAACATCATGAGAATATGGGCCTTTTTCATCAGAGTGATTATGGAGTACTTCACACTTGATGGTAGGTATTCCAAGGTCTATAACTACCACTTTGTTCTGGTTAATCATTTTCAATATGAGATTAGGGTTTCTTTCCCGTATTAGCTATTAAGCTCACTTAATTAGAGTATAATTGATCATAGAGTTAAGTACTCCCCTATTTTGCATGAGGGTCATATCCTTCTGATAATGAACTATGCTAAAAACCATATCCCTGGCCCTATACCTAAGAAAATTCACAATGATAAAAGGAAGAGTGTGGAGATTTCTATAGGCAAGAAGTCTAACAAGGCTTCAAATAAAAAGAGTTGTAAAGGCCCTGTTGTTGCTAACATTACTCTATCAATTTATGATGATATTGAAGGGATGAGAACAAAAGATGAGCAGGATATTGATTCTTCTGAGTGGTGTTACCAAAATTTGTAGATCAAATTTTCATTTTCAGAACAATTTATGGAAGCGTCTTCTGCAACTTTTGTTTTGATTTATGCTTGTTTCTTTCCTTCCATTCATAGTTTATAATTGCAATTGTTTTAGCTTATTTCATTTATCTTATCTAATTTCTTGCATTTTCCTATTAAATATGCTAAGTTTCATGTTTTGAACAGCTTGTATACATTTGAATTTATAAATATAGTCATTGGCCCCTTTTTGTGATTTAAATATTCATTTTAAAATTAATTTATGACCTTGGTAGGGAATATCCTATCTTATTTGGCACCTTCAAAAATGCCTTAGTCGTGGGAACTCATGAGCAAAAAGAATATGCAATTTTCATCTGGAGATTTCCCACAGACTATTGATGAGGGTTCTGATCCAACGATAGTCTCTAAGTCTCGAGATAAACCACGGGTTTATGAAATCTGCTTCCGATTCTGAGACCATTCAGTTGCGTAGTCTCTTTATTATGACTCAAAGTTATTAGTAGGGTTATCTTTTTGCCTCAGTCCCGTGGTCATAAGATGATATCGAGGTTAAGTAAAAGATTCATAAATTAAATCATGGTCATGGGTACAAAGAAAATCTTATGGTTGCCACGCTATCTCCACATCAAAATTGAATATCCTTTATGCTTCAGCGACTGGGCGATATCTTCGGTCATGTTGTCTCCAGATCAACATGGAATATTTGTTATCATTCAAAAAATTAGTGAAATCCTTCAGTTGCGTAATCGCATAAGGAAATGGGATATGCTTTTATCTTACAGAGACTCAGCGACATCCATTGATTTCATTCAGACATTGTTTCGATCTAACAATAGTCGCGTGATCTTGAGATAAACCTGAAGTTAAGAAGATGATTCAGAGACTTCAAGAATAGTGTAGATTCATATCTACAGACATAACTCCAATTTGAGCTGAGTAAGGTTAAAATCCTTTTGGTCGCATAGTCTCATGAAGTAATCAGGGTTAAAAGGAAGTTTTCAAGATCATGTGACCGCTTAGTTGTGAAGTCTCCAAAGCTAATCAGAGGTTAAGACATGAGGTTAATTTTTGTTAGTAATCCAAGTATGCACTGACAAATCAAGGATAGAATGACACATGCAATTAAGAAGGTGCAGGCATTATGTAGTTAGTCACTAAGTTTCCAAAGGATTTGATGACATCAACAAAGTTCACGAGTCTTGGAGATAGCCGTTGATGCGAAGGAAGATCTTTTGGTTGTCGCCAAGTCTCGTGAGGAAACCATAGTTAATGAAAATGATTGGAGATCATGAGACTACTCAGTCACCAAGTCTCTAAAGAAAACCTGAGGTCGAGCTGCAGTTAAGGCTAAAGCCATGGGTTAAGGTAAAAAGCAGACAAATACCTTTTCATCGAACGATCAGCGTAATGGCTTAAAGTTAAGATGCACAGTGATTACCCATTAAGGCATTACATGATTACAACACATGTCTCGGCCCCACTGAAAGGCTGAATGATTAAATATGAAGATTTATGGTAGTTGGGTGATCACTAGATAAAGTTTGAAAAGTCAAATTCATTCAGCGATTAAGAGATAAGGGTGCAGTTGCCAACTCTCTGAATGAAAACCAAGGGTTTAAAAGGAGTTTTTAAAAGCTTTAGTCACTGAGTCTAAGAACAAAACCATGGTTAAGGGAAGTTTTCAATGATAAGGAGACTATGCAGTTGCAAGGTCACCAGATAAAGAACTAGAGTTAAATTAAAGACCGGGCAAGATAAGGGATCAATGATGATGTTCATGTCTGATCTATGATCGACATTCACCCATGAGGAAAAGATGCTCAACCCTTATGTGCTTCGAATAAGAAGATGACACATGTCTTAGATAGATAGAAAAGTCAAAAGAGCTTAAGTGGCACAGATGACCTAGATTTTATTTTTTTGTTACATATATTTATATTATTATTTTATCGATCGAGGGTTTTGGTTAAAATTTGATACGTCGACGTTGTTTGCATGCAGGGTTTCAGAGGTAATAAAATGAAAATGAAGTGACTTGGGTGAAAGATGAAAAGATCAAAAGCATGCAAATGACCACTAAGCTACCATGCAGAAACCAAAGAGATATTAGAGATTCTTAATGAACTGTTTGATCATATTATCACTTTGGTCGATAACTGTTCATAAGGATGATAAATCATTCTTAATTGTAATTGTGGTTGTTCAATTGTTGATCTTAGGGATTAGGATTAGCAGATGAACCATTATGTTTAGTTGAAGCTTGTTTTCATCCTTTGAATTTGATATAAATAAGGACACCAGGATCAATGCGCGGGCATCCGATGATGATATTGTTAATATAGTCAGATTGGATTAGTTTTGATCAACGACTACAACATGGATTGAATTGTACCATTTTCTAAAATTAATAGGATAAGTAGACCTTTTCTTTCACCTGTAGGAATAGATATCTTTTCATTTACAATCAGTCCCTCAAATAAACCAATTTCAACTTCCTCAAAGTGATAGTTTGATGTATATTCTTCCTAATCTAGTTCATTGTTATTATTCTCAGTTGGTTTTATCATCTTGCATGGTTAAAATCTTTTTGATTGAGGCCTCAGTCAATTATTCTATTATTAGAAAGTAATGTCCCATCAAGATATCTTTGAATTCATTTTAAGGTGGCATATTCATTCCATAACGCCTTTAAAGTGATAGTTTTCTAGCAAAACTGTCTTTGAGGTTGCACAAAGGATTGGATTGTATTGACACTGTTGCCCGTGGAGAAATTAGGCACTGATCTACATTCATGTTGGATTTTCATCATTTAATTCATTTGTTCACATTTTTGTGATAATCTTTCCATTTGCACTATTCTTTTATTTACATACACACAAACATTCTTAATACATTGATATTTTCAGTTAGCATTTGTGATTTACAACTTTCAGTTCAAGTGTTCTTGCCACATTTTGGAGGAGAGAGTGTTCAGGATCCATTATCTGCTATAAAAAGCCTTGGAACTTGAAGAATAATTTCAAGGAGTAGGCCTACCAGCCTTGGTTCTATAGAGCCAGAATTGCAGGGGGTTTTATACCTAATTTGGTTAAAACCTTGTTAGTTGGCCAAATTACTTGGGTTTCCCACCATTGGATTGGAAAGTCCATAGGAAATCCAATCTATTGATTTGAGAACCAACAGATTGGCAACTCTACTGGGGACAGTTTTCAAAAATCTCAGATTTTGCAGATCAGAGAGCTTGTTTAACAGATTGTACACTCTACTGGAGACTAATCAAAATAAAGTTTACAATTCTCAGAGTTTCTAGTAATTGAGGTTAAAATTTTCTGGGAGAAATAGAATCTAGAAGATTTCAATCAAGTATCTCCTTCTAAAAAGAAGGTGATGACTCTACAATTTTAAATTGGTAATAATTTTGGCATTATATTTTGGTTGGTAAATTTTCATGTCGGGTAGGAGATATTTGACTCCAGACCAGCCTGAATTAGATTTAAGCCTAAAGAAGAGTAGGAATCCAAGTGTGAATATGCCTTATGTACCTTGTATGATATACCCTGATAAGGATGATCAGAAGTATGCTTGTGATCAATTCCCTAATTCAAGTTGTTAGGGTTTTTTCTTGCTAAACCTTTAAAAGGTACTTGAATACTTGATTAACTCTATGACTCCCAATATTTGAAACTAATGATCCAAGCAAGAGAAAAAAACTCTAATTGATGAGGATTTATGATAATATATGGGGAAACTTATTATCACCTCCCTCTTTTTAGGCTCCACAATACCCAGGCAGGTATTAGCTATATAAAACTATTGTCTCACAGTATTAATAAATGTGGATACTGATTTGCTGCTTGTTTACTGTATTATCTTATAACTTACTCTGCCTAAAATTGGAAACAACTTGATACATAGCTTGACCATGAAAACTATTGAAATGATAACAACAAACAGTAGTGCTTTAAGGATGTTCATCCTTCTTCTTTTTTAGTTCTTAGAACTTAGGAAGGGTAACCTATTTTAATCCTCTCTCAAAGGGATAAATAAAATGAATTGTATACCTTGATACAATTACTTAAAACCTTAAGTATTCTGATTTTTGTATGAATGATTTAAGTATCTTGAATATTTGGATGATGATAAACTACTTGACAAATTCTAGACCAGTGCCTATCCTTGGGCTACAGAGTCAAAGATGCAAATCCACAAAAAAGTAAATAAAAATACTTTAGATTGCCTTACAACCTATAAGAAACCCCAATAAGATGCCTTAAAAATTACTATGTCACTTCTACACTACTGTATCAAATCCTTGAATGTTGTTATGCTCCCTGAAACTACTCACAAAACTTGGTTCTTCCCTTGAAAGAAACTTGCGAGCAATTAGATAGATACCTTGTAACTAATATGCTTAAAAAATGCCTTACAGATTAAACATAAAAGAGCATAAACAATAAGTAAAGAGACAATGGTAATATGGAATAAGAGTTGCACTGTATTTTATTTATAAATTCTTGCTTCAATACATACAGAGACTTAAAAGCTCAAAAACTCAGACAAAATTCTATAGTCTGGCTTGTAATTATATTTCATCTCTCTTCTTTTACAAAATTGATCCATATATATACCTAAACCATCTTGGAATCCTTTTTGGAAAGGATGCAACAAGCTTCAGATGGTTTTAGATACCTAACCCTAAATACAAATAAGACAAAACACAAGAGAAACCAACCAGTGGAAAGAAAAAATAGAGAATGAAATCTAATTTACTCCTTTGTCTTCATATGATCTTTGACATCTTTGGTTGTGTATGTTGAGGATAGTCCCTGATTTGACTTTGTTGATGACTAACCTGCTTATCTTCCAAGAAATCTGTACAAGGTGTTCTGACATTCCTTTATTCTTCATCAATGATATCCAAATCTACTGTCACTGGCTTCTTCTTTTTGGGCTTTGTTAGAATGTCCCAGGCAGTCAAATCTTCCTCTTTTGGCCATTCAAAATTCTGAATATTCTCCAACTGAATCTTTTGCCTCTCCCATCTATAATCTGTTATGCTCTTAACATCAGATATGAATTTATTGCAATCTGATTCTGCTTTAAATGCCTCATCCAAAAGTGCATTGAACCTTTCCATACCCAATTCTCCCTTATCTGATACATAAATGTCTTTATTTGGGAGTATATTGTCAAAATCTGACAACCATAACCCTAATGGTTTAATTTGATCATTCTCTATTCTAATTGGGGGAAAAAACCTATTATGACCCAACCCAAACATCTTTAATTTGGCCTCAATTTGATTGGATTTACCTTTGAAAAAGGATAAGGTAGCCCCAATTTTCTCTATCTATGTCCCTACCAAAGTTACTATCTCAAGAAAATATGATCTCAGTCGATAAACTGATGCTAATCTCTCAAAAAGTGATGTCTTCCCAAACCAAGTTGCATAGTAGGGGTTCAAAATTGTCAAAAAACTTGCCAATTCTGTCTGTAGGCCTAGCAACCTACCATATGCTCCATATACTACATCTATCTTCTCCTTAACAGTATTAATTCTATGCTGCAAAACTGATACCAATGCTCCCAAAATCACACCATTATTCTCAATGACCCCCTGCTCTGCTTCAACCAATGTATCCCATGTATCTTTAGTCTGGATTTCAGCATCTATAACCTCCTTGGGCTCAACAGGGGTAGGCTATGTTATTACCATTAGTTGTTGATAAGCTCATTTATAAGCTTATTCTTTTCCTTGATTTTTATTAGGGCTAATTCCTGATCTTTGATAATATCACTAGTGTCACTAGTGAGCTTTTGTAATTTGTCTGATAGTTGAGTTGTTTTTGCCTCATTCAGGTGGGAAAAATGAGTCATTACTTGGGCTATCTCCAAGTCTCCTCTATTTTCAAGTGTCCAAATAATTTTTTTTCCCTCCATCTTCTCCTGAATATGAAGAATAGATGGCTTCTGATCTTTAGGAGCTAAGCTCCACATTGCAAGTGCTTGGGATTTGGGGCTATAGCCAAACCCTCTCATCATATTTCCAACCCGAGTCTCTGATGACAATTTAATCTCAAGATGTCTTCTAATTTGATCTATGATAAAGGTTGAGGACAAGTCCTAGCCTTCCAAAAACAACATACCACTGGCTTTAATCAGTTCTCTAGCCTGCTCTGGTGTTATTTCTTTAGATTCAGGATCATATTCCTGCAATGTCTGTAAAGCTTCCTCAGTTACTAGATCACCACCTGCCAGTTGCAACTACTTCCCAAATTGTTGTTGCTTATTCCAAATAAGGAAATCTTTGAATTCCCTAGTTTTTATGAAGTTGTCATCTTTAAGGAACTCCTCTTGTTGCAATAGCCTTTCATCAATACATGACCTGAGGGGTAATTCTTCCTCTTCCTCAACATATTTTAGTAGTTTCTTCCCTGCCTTGATTTTCTTTCTTACATGATGATCATAGGGCCTATTCCCAGTTATCAGGGCTCTAATTTTATCAATTCTCCTTTTTTTAGAAGGCACCCCTACTTCCATCTTCTATTTTTTAAGAGGGGGCTCATCTGTTACTTCCTTTTCTAGGACCTCTGTTAGGTCAATAATATTTTCCCCCTCATCTGGTTGACCGTATGCAATTGCCTGATATTTTGGATTGGAAAAAGGTGAAGGGTAACCTTGGTCACTGTCATCATCATATTTAGATTCTGAATGATCTTTGTGACCTTTCTCTGGCACTACTAGTGCATCCTCCAACTGATTACACAAGAGTGTGTGATTGTCAATCATTTCATCAAGGCTTTTAATATAAGGTAAATTAGGGTAGAACCCTCCAAAACTCATTCCCTTGCTCCTCACCTGTCTCTCCTAATCCATGAGCTCATTAAATTTATTTTCTCTTTTACTCGCCTCCTCATCCTCTAAGATATTTTTTATCAGATATTTTTCCATACATTCTTCATGTATTTTTGTGTAAGGGATGGTGGGTGTAAGTAGCTTCCTCACACTCAGGATGAACCCCTCTGTGTCAACATGTCTATATAGGGTTGCATTCATCCTATAGTGATTCAACTAGGCATTCACCTGATCTAGGGCACCTTTTCCAATTAGAAAATTGTAAACCTTGAACTGTCTAGGGGTGAAAGTACCCTTTTTGTGTGGAGCAAGGTGCTCTTTATCTATTAAAATGAGCTACCAAATGAACTCCATGGAAGCTATCCTAGGTGGTACATGAAATAGAAAAATATGTGGAGGGTAAGGGCAACCATAAACCCTTATGAGGGTAAAATTATGTTCATAGTAGAAATCACCCCAATTATGATCTCCTGGCCATTTTTCCAAATACTGACAGGGCCTCAACAATTGAATTACCCTAATGGGAAATCTAGGATTATCAACTCCTAAGAACTTAAGAAATGGATATATTATCCAATTTTAGAAAGCACAAAACTCCTATTTTCTAGATGTGTAATTCCACACTGTCATCCACAACTGAATAGGGTTGGGCTGATTATGGTGAAATCTCTGCGACTGTAGTGATTGGCAGTCCAAAATTGAATAGTTGTAATAAAGAATCATATGCATAAGTATTGAATAATGCATGAATTTTGGATGATCCTTCTTTGCTTGTATGTCAATAAATCCCTAGTGCATTTGATCAATAATATATTGAATATAATCATAATTTGAAGTGGTGTGAAGATTCTACATATCTAACACCACCATCAAAATGTCATAAGTAATTCTTTCTGCTCTAGTATATTTTCCAAGCACTCTACATAGTGTGTATGTAATGTATTTCATGTAAAATTTTAGCTCCTCAAATAAGTATGGGGTTTTTCCTGCCATAGGGATTACACAGGCCTTCATTTTCTTAGGGACATGATGCTCCTTGATCAATTTAGCAACAATACCAGACTCCCTGGTATATCTATTTTCCAAACTCTTCAAATTTATCTCAATAGCCATTAGGTAATACACATTAAAGGCTTTCATAAAGGTATTCCTGTCCAGGGTAAGTAGAGGTTTTTCATCATCCCTCTTAATGGTTTTTATCAAAGGGTCATATCTACTGGGGAGTTATAATATGAAGTCTACATCAACAAAGACATCAGGAACTAATAATCTGGCCAAACCATAGGTCCAAGGATTTGAGACAGGCATGGGTCACTATTGTTATAAAATTAATTGAAAAGTGAATATCCTGACGACCCTAGTGTTTTAGCATCTCTAACAAATGACATATCATCAATCAAAACATCTGCACTAACCTTTCAATTTTGGCTAGAACCAGGAAGCAAAGTGAGGAATTCATTTGAGAATTTTCTCTTTCCTTTTGAATCATCCTCAACATCTTCATTTCTCCCACTGGTAGGCTCCATACTCTGGGCCTGACTCATACTCTTGTTCTGTTATGATCACAACCCTAAATACCAATATTGAAACAAATACTATCAAACCCTCACCACAACTATGAATTATTCTAAAATTCTATAATTTTGAACTCTGGAACACTGTCAACTGCAATCTTTACTAAATTTCAAATCAAACAATCACCCTCAGAATAACTTGTTACTAGAAATCTCAATTTCTCTCAAGCACACTAAAACTTTGTAAACACTTCGCTCTTAGAAAAAAAAGCTTGGTAAAATGAAAAGATGATAGACGAGTATAATTATAATTACCAATTGAATGTGGATTGTCACTTCTGGCTAGTAATTCCATTACTTCATTATGAGCTTCATATACTGCGACATCAATTTCTAGTGTTAGTTGTGTCATTCATACTGTCAAACAATAAATACATGAGTGATTTTGCTTAAAAAACCTTATAAAAATCAAAATATAATCAAAATCATATCTAATTGGCTGCATTAACTCATACTATGGCTATTTTTCCATCTGTCAAAATCCTTAAAATCTGATTGGTTAACAACTTATTCATAATGGCACCATTGAAAAGTCCATTTTAACTTTGATTCATTTCTAGCGACTCGGCAACTGAACAATCTCGTTGTTGCTTAATGTTTTTACTAACTACAGTTCCTTCAGGAGACTCAACGACTACCGTTAGATTAACTCTTTGATCCATAGTTGTCATGATGTCTCATGATATATTAACTTAACCTTTCATTTTATAGAGATCTCATGACAAAGCACTATTCTTAACTTGTCTTTTACCTTGGGTTATATCTAGAGACTCAGCGACTATTGTTTTTCTATGTCGCTAGATAACTTTATTAACCTCTATTTGATCAAGCGACCCCGTGACTAAAAACATTAGTCTTTATATCACATGATTAAATTTTCTCATTAATCTGCATATGGAGACCTCACGACCACCGTTAGATTTTTCTTCATCGGATGATTGTCGACGTGTCTCTTAATATTCAACTTAACTCACCATCTCTCATGAGACTATTCAACAATACCTTTGCTTAAACATATATAAAAAACCCCTTAGTTTATCTGGAGATTTGGCGACCATGTAATCTCTATGTCTCTTAATAATTTATGAACCATAGTTATAATCATGAGACCTCCTGACAACACTGTTTTTCTTAACTCATAAAGTTTAACTCAAAACCATGGGTTTATTAAGAGACAACGCGACTGAGTGAATTCAAAGTCGCCAAATGAAATAACTAACCCTGTAACCACCTGAATTTGGTCTGTCGCAACTATAGACCCTATTTGCCCTAACTGTGATCATACCCTCGATTTATGTCCAAACGACCCTGTTACTGCTTGGCATAAATATTTTAATCAATTTAATGTCCTAGGTGATTTTTATCACTGATTTATATTATCTATTATAGCCATACGATTCA
>MU226133.1:1087607-1110976 GCA_018584345.1 Thuja plicata
ATGCCTTCATTAATATGAAGACCTTAAGCCCATGTCTCTCCCATGCCTTATTAATGCCTTAGGCATTAATATCTCTTACATATTCATTTATTGGGCCTCCTGATTCATAAATGAACCTTGTCCCCCCTCTCTCTCCCATTCTTCTATAAATAGAAGCCTGTTTTGAGAGCAAATAAGCCTTCATCTTAGATCAAAATTACATTGTTATGCTGCTAGAATAATCATAGAATTGCATTCCATTTCATCTCATACTAGTTTATCATTGCTATTTCATCTTTTATAGTTAAAATGCATGCTTTTTCCATCATTTAGCTTGTTTTTAATCAAAATCCTTCATGCTAGGTTGTATTAGTCACTGATTCGATAGCATATTCTGAGGGCTGATATGTTATCAATCACACTCCTCCTAGTTAGCAGGTAATAGATCAGTTTTAGTGGGTTTATATGCTTTTTCTAACCCTTTTGCACTAATATAATGATCTATTGAGTGTTTGTGTTGCTTCTGACAGGTACCCATTTACACACACACAAACCCTGCTTCCATTAAGAGACAAATTGACTGTCATTGGATCTTTTCTTAGATGAACGGTCCACATTAAGTCTCATATCCATTTTGGCATATTCCATTTCATTAAGAGACAACACGACCAAATCCTTTCGCTGAGTCTCGAGACCATAAAGAATATTTTATTTTTCTAATGAGACTTAGCGACAGGATAATAAATACATACAAATAAGTTCTGACTTAAAAAATGAAAAAGGTAACACAAAAATAGAACCTGGACTAACATTTAGGGTTTTTCTACATTTCCAGTCAAAATTAACCTTTTTCTTAGGATTTTTGACACTTTGAACTAGGTTCTGGACAAAAACACGAATTGCAGAGACATGTAAATGATTTCAACCATAGCTCTTTACCTTCTGGGCATAGGAAAATCAGAGACCTCAAGAATTTTCAAGGTAAACTTTCAAAACAAGGGATATAACCAACAGTGGCTCTATCTGAGGATGGCTAAACACAGTTTATGACAATGAACCTCAAAATTTTTGGTTGCAGACCTTTGCAAAAAATAGTAGCAATGCTGACTAAACTACTACTAAAAACAACACACAACAGAAGGGAAAACACACCTATATACAATATGATACAAACTTTTGTGCATTAACTTTCATTGTTTCAATTGAAGAAAGGCTTTAGAAATTGTCCATGCACCGGCAACTCATATTCTTCATCATCCATGTTCTTTAAAATATAGGAATCTTTCCCAAAACTTTTAGAAATAATAAAAGGCCCTAGCCACAAAGATTCAAAATTTTTTATGCTTACCTTTGTCTTTTGATCTTACATTCCATTGAAGCACTAAGTCACCAGATACAAATTTTCTGCAACTTTCTCTTTTATCAAATAGATATTTCATTTTTTGTTGCAACTTTATGTTTCCTTTTTGTCCCTCTCTTCCGATCTCATCCAGCTCAGTCAACTGCAATATTCTGTCTTTCATTAGATCTAAAATTTCTAATTATTCCTCTTGTATGAACCTATATATAGGTAATAAATTATTTACAGGCATCCTATCCTACAAACCATAGACTAGCTCAAAGGTTGATCTAGCAGTAGCCCTCTTAATTGTTATTCTATCAGCCTACAAAGCTAATCTCAACTTTGTATGCCAGGCTCTCTTGTTCTTTTCTAAAGTTTTCCTTAGAATTTTCAGAATACTTTTATTACTGGATTCTGCCTGGCCATTTTCCTGAGGATGATATGGGGATGAGTAAGAAATTATAATCCCATATTCATTGCAAAAGTCTTTAATCTCATCAGATCTGAAACACATGGCATTATCCATGACCAATTTGGCTGGAACACCAAATCTAGTTAAAATATTTTCCAATAAAAAATCTGTAACTATCTTACTTGTTGTTTTTTTAGTGGGAATAGCTTCTATCCATTTAGTAAAATAATTAGTAACCACCAATATCCAACTGTGTCCTCCACTAGGCTTTTCTGAGAATTCTCTAATAAAGTCAATACCCCACATGGAAAAAGGTGCCTCAGCACTCACAGGATTTAATAGTAGGGCACCTGAGAACTTTAACTTGTTTGAAAACCTTTGGCAAGGCTCACACTTTTGGACAAATGCATAGGTATCTTTAATAACACTGGGCCAATAATACCCTACCCTTAAAATCTTATGAGCAGTAGTTTTTGCAGAAAAATGCCCACCACATATCCCAGCATGCATTTCATTCAATATTTTTTCAGCTTTATTTTTATCCAAACATAATAGTAACATGCCATTTTTATCCTTCCAATATAAGTCTCCTTGAATTAAGGTATACTTCTGAGCTTGCAACTTTGGACTCTTTTTTTTATTTTCTGTCATATTAGCAGGACACTTGGCATTTAAAAAAAAAAATACAATATCAGTATAAAATGGTTGTCTTTCTATACTTGTGACTGTCTGATTTTGTGTCTCTATATCATTTATTTGAACTAAATCCAAGTTATCCTCTATCATGAGTTTAGCCAAACCTTGACCCCTTATTAACTTTGTAATGTGGATTTCAAGATTTAATTCTTGTATCATGTTTATCCACTTACACCTCTTACCAGTGACTTCTGACTGAGTAAGAATATCTTTGGCTACTGAATGTGGGACATATGCTTGTATTTTAGCATAGACCAAATATGGTCTAAAAGATTTTACAGCCTTTACTAAAGCATATGCCCGCTTCTCCATCATCTCATAATTTAACTCTGCAAGTTGAAGAGATCTACTATAAAAGGCAATTGGATGCTCAAACCCTTGTTCATCCTTTTGTAGTAACATAGCAGCAATTTTATGATAAGATGCAAATGAAAACAAAGAAAAGGGCTTACTATAATCAGGTGATTTTAAAATAGGAGCCTCTTGCACTGCTTTCTTTATTTTCTCAAATGCCTTTTGAGCTTCTTCATCCCAATTAAACTTTGCATCCTTTTTTAGCAACTTTACAATAGGTTTAACAATTTCTACAAAGTTTGCTATGAATCTTCTGACAAAATTTATCTTTCCTAAGAAAGATTGAACTCCCTTTAAATTTTTTGGAGCAATGACCCTTTGGATTGCTTCTATTCTTTCAGGGTCTATTCTTACCCCATCCTTAGACACTATGTGTCCCAGCAACTTTCCCTCCTGTACTGCAAAATGACATTTCTTAGGATTCAATGAAACACCATATTCTAAAGCTTTATTAAAAAATTTATTCAGATGTTCACAATGATCTTCAGCTTTGTTAGAATATGTAGTTAGATCATCTTGATATATGACCATGAATAAGTCAATAAAATCTTTAAAAGAAACATCCATAGCCCTCTGAAAGGTTGCTCCTGCATTTATCAGTCCAAATGGCATTCTGATATAAACATAGGTTCCCCAAGGAGTGGTAAATGTAGTCTTATACTATTCTGATTCTTTAACTAAAAACTGGTTATATCCTGAGAAACCATCCATCATTGACAGCAACTCACAACCAGTCACTTTGTGTAACATTGCCTCCATATTAGATAAGGAATAATTATCTTTTAACGAAGCAATATTTAAATTTTTTAAATCCACACACAGCTTGATATCACCATTTTTTTCCTCACTGGGACCAAATTTGAAACCCATGTTGAGTGCCTGATAGGCTGAATAATCCCAGCATCTTTTAACTTTATCAACTCTTGCTACATCTTAGGAGTTAGTAAAGGATTAACAGGCCTCTATTTTTGCCTAAATGGTTTTACCTCTGATTTCAGTGGGATCTCATGTTGGAAAAGGTCTTCACTATAAGCTTTTAAGTCCTCATATGATCATGCAAAAAAATGCTTATATTTTCTCAGTAATTTAATTAAATTTGTTCTTATATGGGAATCTAAACCTCTTCCAATGTAAACAACTTGAGGACTAGTTTCTGATCCTAAGTTTATTTCCTCCAAGTCCTCAATCTTAGCATTGCTTATTTTTGTTGAATCATCATGTTGACTACTAAACAATGCTTCAAGTTCAACCAAACCCTTATGAATCTTATTAGAGCCTAATTGGAAAACCTCACTTCCTAAAACATAGTCTTTACCATCATTATTCTCAAACAAAGTATTGCAATCTATGCTCTGGTTCTCATAATGGTCTAGACATTGAATGAATCTTAAAATATCTTGGTCATCCTCAAAAACTTTCCAGTTGCATATGTTATACAGAACAACTGGTCTTGTCTTGACTTCCAGTATTGACACCCCATGTAAGGTGTGATCATCAGTTTTCAGAGCAACATTTGCTAAGAAATCTGCCATTATATTCTTGGACCTTTCTATCCAGCTTATGTCAAAGGCATCAAACATTTCAATTTGATCCCAAATAGCATATTTATACATTTTTAATCTATCATTCTTTACTATATATTTGGATCTAATTTGGGCTATCACTAATTCAGAATCACCATAAACCTTTAAACATTTAATTCCATGTTTGATGGCAATTTCTATCCCTAGAGACAAAGCCTCATACTCAGTAGTATTATTTGTACATTGGAAGGCCAATAAAAAGGAATATTTAAAATTTGTACCTGATCGAGATACCAATAACACACCAGCTCCTGACCCTTCTTTTGAGAAACCTCCATAAAAATACATTTTCCACAATCCATCACTTTGTACATTCAACTCTTTGACCATAGAATCAATATCTTCACTCTAATGATACTGGTCATTCCTCTGCACTCTAAAATTCTCCATATCCACATCAATGCAACAATTAATGTTAGTGTTTTCAAACCATTCAATCATGTGAGGAGTTCTACCCTCCCTTGACACCTTAACATCATCTCCAACAATGTTGAAAGTAGCATATGATAAATCACTTTGTATACTACCTCCCATTTGAGCACTCCACTTTCTTGACAATAGCATCCCATAGTGTGGTGGTATATCAACAACAAGAACATTCATAGTCAGCACCACATCAGGACATATTGCTAATTTATAAGGCATGGCTTCAATGGTACTAATCACAGGGACTTCTCTAGAATCCATTGCTTGACATCTCCCATGAGGAGTGTCCACTTTTAGTCCCATAGACCTCATAATTTCCACTGGCATAACAGTGTTTGATGCTCCTGAATCAATCATACAATTTTTTAGCATCCTTCCATTAATTACCAGTGAAAGAAAAATGGGTCAACAACCTTAGGGGAAGAAGTTGTGTTTAAGAAAATTTGAGGAATTTCAGAAGTTAATAATTCAACTTCCTTCCCTTTGCTAATTGGTTTCTTAACAACATTTCTTGTATTTTGAACCTTCACTGTAGGCACACTATTTAATAATGACAGAACCTTTTCTTTATGTTCTTTGATTCTCATCATTTCTAAAAATGGCACTTTCACAGTCATTTGAGATAAACAATGACCCATATCTACTGGAGTATATTTTACATCTGGGGATTTTGATTTCTCAAAAATATTCTCCTCAATCTGTACACTCAGAGTTGGTTCTCTAGATTTTTTATTTTCTATCCTAAGAGTAGATGTTCTTGTTTCTTGCTCTTTTGATTTTCCTTCTTGTATAACATTTGGTTCTAAGAATTTTGTCAAAATTTTGACCTTAGGTTTTTTTGCATTTTCCCTAGGTCCTTCCTTATTCTGTACATATTTGGTGTCTATTTTGTTTTCTTTTATAAACACACCAGATGGCTGACTACCAGTACCACCCACTACTATATTTCTTAAATGGTAATTACTTCTAGCCTTGTTCACTAAATCTGCAGTAATCTTTGCTTTCTCTTCATTTGAAGCTTTCCTGATAAATGGAAGATCCTGATTGTTTTGAGCATGACATCTTATATGGTCATCAGTTTCTTTTGCTTCACTGTCTGATAAGATTTGTTGATGATGATCTTCTACATTTATTTGTGAACGGTATGAATCATGATTTTTAGTTTCACTGTCTGAATCTATATCATGACATGAGTAGGCATTTGTCATGTTATGATCACATTGTTCACCTTCATCATTTTCATGTTCTTCATTTACTTTCAAATCCAAGGAAATAATACAATAATTAGGGTTGTGTAGGGCTTCACAAGCCTCACACCAGAAATCATCATTGCATAAATGGACAGCATTCTTATGTAGAGGGTCTGGAGTTCTGATATCAGTTTTCTCTTTTCTAAGTGAAACAATAGGTTTCCCATCCTTAAATTGAGTTCCATAAGGATGATTTTGCATTCTATTCTATGGATTGTAACTATTGTTATAGGAAGGCTTATTGTTTTGAGGAGCCCTATATTCCTTATAATCTGATTCTTTTAGGTTATTCCTACTAAACCTTGAATCATCTCTCCTATTTAATTTACCAGACACCCTTTTGTTCATTTCAATATTTAATGCTATCTTATAAGCATCAGTAAGAGTTCTAGGGTTTTTATCCCTAAGAGCATATCTCATTTTAGAATCAAAGGCATTCAAATAAGTTGCTAAACATACCTCTTCATCCAGCCTTATTTTTTGAAACAGTTTGTGCATTGCTCTTTAAAATCTAGTATTAAATTCAGTGACCTCTTCATTATAATTATTTTTGATGTTATTGAACTAATTTAGCAAGAATCCTTTGTTTGTTTTGTCACCATACTGATCTTTAAACAATTCAATTAGTTCATCCATGGAAACTATAGAACCATTAGAAAGGCTTCTAAACCATTCTCTAGCATCCTCTACTAGAGACTGAACAAAAAGCTTCATTAACACATCTTCATGAGTGATATTTAAATCATCAACAAAATCAATGAATTTTCTTAGGTGTGTTTCACAAGAAATAACATTATTACCTGTGAACTTTGGGAGCTTTTCTCCTATATCACCTACATCTTTTGGAAATGTATTGGGGTATCTAGGGATACTGATGAAGTTAAACTATTTATACCTCTTAGTATGCAATGGTTTTCTTTGAAAGTCATCATTCTCTTTAAAAGTACTGGCTTTTGCTTTAGAAGCTGTTGTATTCTCTGTTCCAGCATAAGAATATTTGGAAGACTGCAAAAAATATATTTTCTTCTTCATTTCAATTGTTGCAGCTTCCATTTGTGCCTTTTCTAGCATTTTTTTCATGGTCTCATTTTCAATTTTCAATTTTCAATTTCTCAAGATCAATATCTAACTTGGACATTTGCTCTATTAGGACCTTGTGAACTTTAGGTTCTTCATTTCTTCTTTTAGTCATCTTTTGCTTACCTCTTTCCTTGTCCTTCTGTGAACTAGAACCTCTATGAGTAAGTGGTATTTTTTGGTCCTTTTGAGACCTTTCTATATTCCTTGTAGTTTTATATCTTAAAGATCTTCTTTTAATTTTGTCAACATCTTTCTTTTCATGTTTTATCTTTTTTTTTAGCTCTTTTTCCCTTTTCATTTGTTGAATAAGGGCAAGATGTTTCATGATGAGTGCCTCTTCTTCAGATAGCTCATCAGAGGGAGCTTCCTTAGATTCTAAACTGAATGTATCTATTCCTTCCCTCTCTCTAGAAGTGGAAGTAGCTATAGATGTTTCTAATACTTTCTCTATAGCTTCTTCATATTCTGAAGTATTTCCTCCATGGTTGAGCTTATTGCTACCCTCCCCCCTAGCATTATCATTTTGAATTCTTGGCGAGACTTCATCTATATTGACTTGGTTTATCTTTTTTCTCCAAGACATTTCCTTCCTTGAAGTTGATGTAAAACCACCATCTAATGCAACTTCAGGATTCCTTTTAGCTTTTGACCTAGTATTCATTTTGAAAGATATTTACTAAATTTTACTGATCATAGATATTTAGCTTTAGAGTCACCACCCAACAATTGTTTGGGATAGATGAATTATTATTTTCTGCAACCAGACTTTTGGGATAAGTCTTAAATATGATTTATGATCTCAATGTCCCCAGTACAGTCGCCAATTTGTTAGGTGACTCGGATGGGCTAACTCAACTACAATGAAAAATTTTAAACTTTAGAACACCAAAGACTTCTGAATACTTCAACAAGACTTTACAATCTCTATCCCCAGTAGAGTTGCCAATTTGTTAGGGTTTTTTCTTACTGAACCTTTAAAAGGTAATTGAATACTTGATTAACTCTATGACTCCCAATATTTGAAACTAATGATCCAAGCAAGAGAAAAAATTCTAATTGACTAGGATTTATGATAATATATGGGGAAACTTATTATCACCTCCTTCTTTTTAGGCTCCACAATACCCAGGCGGGTTTACCTATATAAAATTGTTGTCTCACAATATTAATAAATGTGGATACTGATTTGCTGCTTGTTTACTATATAATCTTATAAATTACTCTGCCTAAAATTGGAAACAACTTGATACAGAGCTTGACCATGAAAACTATTGAAATGATAACAAGAAATAGTAGTGCTTTAAGGATGTTCATCCTTCTTATTTTTAAGTTCTTAGAACTTAGGAAGGGTAACCTATTTTAATCCTCTCTCAAAGGGATAAATAAAATGAATTGTATATCTTGATACAATTACTTAAAGCCTTAAGTATTCTAATTTCTGTATGAATTAATTAAGTATTTTGAATATTTGGATGATGATAAACTACTTGACAAATTCTAGACTAGTGCCTATCCTTGGGCTACAGAGTCAAAGATGCAAATCCACAGAAAAGTAAATAAAAATAATTTAGATTTCCTTAAAACCTATAAGAAACCCCAATAAGATGCCTTACAAATTACTATGTCACTTATACACTACTATATCAAATCCTCAAATGTTGTTATGCTCCCTAAAGCTACTCACAAAACTTGGTTCTTCCCTTGAAAGAAACTTGCAAGCAATTAGATAGATACCTTTTAACCAATATGCTTAAAAAATGCCTTACAGATTAAACATAAAAGAGCACAAACAACAAGTAAAGGGAAAACAACAATATGGAATAAGAGTTGCACTGTATTTTATTTATAAATTCTTGCTTCAATACATACAGAGACTTAAAAGCTCAAAAAATTAGACAAAATTCTGTAGTCTGGCTTGTAATTATATTTCATCTCTTCTTTTACAAAATTGATCCATATATATATCTAAACCATCTTGGAATCCTTTTTGGAAAGGATGCAACAAGCTTCGGATGGTTTTAGATACCTAACCCTAAATATAGATAAGACAAAAGAGAATCTAGAAACCAAGCGGTGGAAAGACAAAATAGAGAATGAAATCTGATTTACTCCTTTTTCTTCATATGATCTTTGACATCTTTGGTTGTGTATGTTGAGGATAGTCCCTGATTTGACTTTGGTGATGACTAACCTACTTGTCTTCCAAGAAATTTGTACAAGGTGTTCTGACATTCCTTTATTCTTCATCAATGATATCAAAATCTACTGTCACTGGCTTCTTCTTTCTGGGCTTTGTCAGAATGTCCCAGGCAGTCAAATCTTCCTCTTTTGGCCATTCAAAATTCTGAATATTCTCCAACTGATTCTTTTGCCTCTCCCATCTAGCATATCTTATGCTCTTAACATCATATATGAATTTATTGCAATCTGATTCTGCTTTAAATGCCTCATCCAAGAGTGCATTGAACCTTTCCATATCCAATTCTCCCTTATCTGATGCATAAATGTCTTTATTTGGGAGTATATTGTCAAAATCTGATAACCATAACCCTAATGGTTTAATTTGATCATTCTCGATTCTAATTGGGGGAACAAACCTATTATAACCCAACCCAAACTTCTTTAATTTGGCCTTAATTTGATTGGATTTACCTTTGAAAAAGGATAAGGTAGCCCCAATTTTCTCTATCTCGGTCCCTACCAAAGTTACTATCTCAGGAAAATTTGATCTCAGTGGATAAACTGATGCTAATCTCTCAAAAAGTGATGTCTTCCCAGACCAAGTTGCATAGTAGGGGTTCAAAATTGTCAAAAAAATTTCCACTTCTATCTACAAGCCTGGAAACCTACCATATGCTCCATATACTACATCTATCTTCTCCTTAACAGTATTAATTCTATGCTACAAAACTAATACCAATGCTCCCAAAATTACACCATTATGCTCAATGACCCCCTACTCTGCTTCAACCAATGTATCCCCTGTATCTTCAGCCTAGATTTCAGCATCTATAACCTCCTTGGGATCAACAAGGGTAGGTTATGTTATTTCCATTAGCTATTTGGTAAGCTCATCTATAAGCTTATCCTTTTCCTTGATTTTTATTAATGATAATTTCCTATCTTTGATAATATCACTAGTGTCACTAGTGAGCTTTTGTAATTTGTCTCCATCTTCCAAATAATTTTGTTTCCCTCCATCTTCTCCTGAATATGAAGAATAGATGACTTATGATCTTTAGGAGCTATGCTCCACATTACAAGTGCTTGGGATTTGGGGTTATAGCCAAACCCTCTCATCATATTTCCAACCTGAGTCTCTAATGACAATTTAATGTCAGACTGTCTTCTAATTTGATCTATCATAAAGGCTAAGGACAAGTCCCAGCCTTCCAAAAACAACATACCACTGGCTTTAACCAGTTCTCTAGCCTGCTCTGGTGTTATTTCTTTAGATTCGAGATCATATTCCTGCAATGTCTGTAAAGATTCCTCAGTTACTAGATCACCATCTACGAGTTGCAACTGGTTCTCAACTTGCTGCTGCTTATTCGAAATAAGGAAATCTTTGAATTCCTTGGTTTTTATGAATTTTTCATCTTTAAGGAACTCCTTTTGATGCAACAGCCTTTCATCAATACATGACCTGAGGGGTAATTCTTCCTCTTCCTCAACATATTTTTGTAATTTCTTCCCTACCCTGATTTTCTTTCTTAGCTGATTATCATAGGGCCTATTCCCAATTATTAGGGCTCCAATTTTATCAATTCTCCTTTTTTAAAAGGCTCCCCTACTTCCATCTTCTATTTTTTAAGAGGGGGCTCATCTGTTACTTCCTTTTTTGGGACCTCTGTTAGGTCAATAATATTTTCACCCTCATCTGGATGACCATATGCGATTGCCTGATATTTTGGATTTGCAGAAGGTGAAGGGTAACCTTGATCACTGTCATCATCATATTCAGATTTTGAATGATTTTTGTGACCTTTCTCTGGCACTACTAGTGCATCCTCCAACTGATTACACAAGAGTGTGTGATTGTCAATCATTGTATCAAGCCTTTTAATATAAGGAAAATTAGGGTAGAACCCTCCATAACTCATTCCCTTTCTCCTCACCTATCTCTCTAAATCCATGATCTCATTAAATTTAGTTTCTCTTTTACTCACCTCCTCATCCTCTAAGATATTTCTGATCAGATCTTCTTCAATACATTCTTCATGTATTTTTGTGTAAGGGATGGTGGGTGTAAGTAACTTCCTCACACTCAAGATGAACCCATGTATATCAACATGTCTATGTAGGGCTACATTCATTCTGTAGTGATTCAACCATACATTCACCTGATCTAGGGCCCCTTTTCCAATCAGAAAATTGTAAACCCTGAACTATCTAGGGGTGAAAGTACCCTTTCGGTGTGGAGCAAGTTGCTCTTTATCTGTTAAAATGAGCTGCCAAATGAACTCCAAGGAAGCTATCCTAGGTGGTACATGAAACAAAAAAATATGTGGAGGGTAAGGGAAACCATAAACCCTTATGAGGGTAAAATTATGTTCATAGTAGAAATCACCCCAATTATGATCTCCTCGCCATTTGTCCAAATACTGACAGGGCCTCAACAATTGAATTACCCTAATGGGAAATCTAGGTTTATCAACTCCTAAGAACTTAAGCAATGGATATATTATTCAATTCTCAAAAGCACAAAACTCCTATTTTCTAGATGTGTAATTCCACACTGTGATCCAAAACTGAATAGGGCTTTGCTAATTATGGCAAAATCTTTGCGGCTGTAGTGATTGGCAGTCCAAAATTGAATAGTTGTAATAAAGAATCATATGCATAAGTATTGAATAATGCATGAATTTTGGATGATCCTTCTTATCTTGTATGTCAATAAATCCCTGGTGCATTTGATCAATAATATATTGAATATAATCATAATTTGAAGTGGTGTGAAGATTCTGCATATCTAACACCACCATCAAAATGTCATAAGTAATTCTTTCTGCTCCAGCATCTTTTCCAAGCACTCTACATAGTGTGTATGTAATGTATTTCATGTAAAATTTTAGCTCCTTAAATAAGTATGGGGTTGTTTCTACCATAAGGGCTACATAGGCCTTCATTTTCTTAGGGACATGATGCTCCCTAATCAATTTAGCAACAATACCAGACTCCCTGGTATATCTATTTTCCAAACTCTTGAACTTTATCTCAGTAGCCATTAGGTAATATACATTAAAGGCTTTCATAAAGGTATTCCTATCCAGGGTAAGTAGAGGCTTTCCATCATCCCTTTTAATTGTTTTTATCAAAGGGACATATCTACTGGCCAGTTCTAATATGAAGTCTATATCAACAAAGACGTCAGGAACTAATAATCTAGCCAAACCACAGGTCCAAGGATTCAAGACAGGCATGGGTCCATCACTATTGTTATAAAAGTAGTTAAAAAGTGAATATCCTAACAACCCTGGTGTTTTAGCATCTCTAACAAATGACATATCATCAATCAAAACATCTGCACTAACCTTTCAATTTTGGCTAGAACCAGGAAGCAGAGTGAGGAATTCATTTGAGAAGTTTCTCTTTCCTTTTGAATCATCCTCAACATCTTTGTTTCTCCCACTGGTAGATGCCATACTTTGGGCCTGACTCATACTCTTGTTCTATTCTGATCACAACCCTACATACCGATATTGAAATAAATACTATCAAACCCTCACCACAACTGTGAATTATGCTAAAATTTTGTAATTCTAAACTCTAGAACACTGTCAACTGCAATCTTTACTGAATTTCAAATCAAACAATCACCCTTAGAATAACTTGCTACTAGAAATCTCAATTTCTTTCAAGAACACTAAAACTCTATAAACACTTCACTCCAAGAAACAAAAGCTTGGTAAAATGAAAAGATAATGGACGAGTATACTTATAATTTCCAATTGAATGTGGATTGTCACTTCTGGCTGGTAATTCTATTACTTCATTATGAGCTTCACATACTGCAACATCAATTTTTGGCATTAGTCGTGTCATTCATAGTGTCAAAGAATCACTTCCTGAGTGATTTCACATAAAAAACCTTATAAAAATCAAAATCATATCTGATTGGTTGCATTTACTCATACTACAACTATTTTTCCATCTGTCAAAATCCTTAAAATCTGATTGGTTAACAACTTATTCATAATGGCACCACTGAAAAGTCCATTTTAACTCTGATTCATTTCTAGTGACTCGGCGAATGAACAATCTCTTTGTCACTTAATGTTTTTACTAACTGTAGTTCCTTCAAGAGACTCGGCAACTACCATCAGATTAACTCTTTGATCCACAGTTGTCATGATGTCTCATGATATATTAACTTAACCTTTCATTTTACATAGATCTCATGACAAAGAACTTTTCTTAACTTGTCTTTTACCTTGGGTTATATCCGGAGACTCAACGACTATTGTTTTTCTATGTCACTGGATAAATTTATTAACCTCTATTTGATCAAGAGACCACACGACTAAACACATTAGTTTTTAAATCACATGATTAAATTTTCTCATTAATCTTCATCTGGAGACCTTGCGACCACCGTTAGATTTTTCTTCATTAGATGGTTGTCGCTGTGTCTCTTAATATTCAACTTAACTCACCATCTCTCATGAGACTATGCAACAATACCTTTGCTTAAACTCATATAAAAAAAACCTTAGTTTATCTGGAGACCTGGTGACCATGTAATCTCCATGTCACTTAATAATTTTTGAACCATAGTTATAATCATGAGACCTCCTGACAACACAGTTTTTCTTAACTCGTAAAGTTTAACTCAAAACCACGGGTTTATTAAGAGACAACGCGACTGAGTAAATTCTAAGTCACCAAATGCAATAACTAACCCTGCTTCCATTAAGAGACAAATGGACTGTCATTGGATCTTTTCTAAGATGAACGGTCCACATTAAGTCTCATATCCATTTTTGCATATTCCATTTCATTAAGAGACAACGCAACCAAAGCTTTTCGCTAAGTCTCGAGACCATAAAGAATATTATGTTTTTCTAATGAGACTTAGTGACAGGATAATAAACACATGCAAATAAGTTCTGACTTATAAAATGATAAAGGTAACACAAAAATAGAACCTGGACTGAACATTTAGTGTTTTTCTGCATTTCTGGACAAAATTAACCTTTTACTTAGGGTTTTTGACACTTTGAACTAGGTTCTGGACAAAAACACGAATTGTAGAGACATGTAAATGATTTCAACCATAGATCTTTACCTTCTGGGCACAGGAAAATCAGAGACCTCAAGAATTTTCAGGGTAAACTTTCAAAACAAGGGATATAACCAACACAAGTCATTCAAGTCATGAGAGTAGTGATGAAAATTGTAATCCTTTCTACCAAGGTAATAGAAGAGGACATAATTCCCAACATAGTCCAAATCAGGAGATGTTTGAAAAAGAAAACCGAATTAATAAATGGGATGTTGTGTTTCATGAGATGGATGATACAAGACCTGAAAATGAAGAAATGGTCATGGCTCTTAAAAGACAACCAGAGGATGTACAAAGGAAAATGGGGAGAGAGAGAGAGAGAGAGAGAGAGAGAGAGAGAGAGAGAGAGAGAGAACANCCAGAGGATGTACAAAGGAAAATGGGGAGAGAGAGAGAGAGAGAGAGAGAGAGAGAGAGAGAGAGAGAGAGAGATCACCAAGAAAGGAAGTAGTTCCTGAAGATGATAGAAATAAAGTTTACAATCCTCCTCATAAGAAGAATAATGGGCATATGTTTAATAATGATCATACCAACCCCTTGTCTGAACCTGACAATAGAGGAAGACTTGAGAAAGACAATAGTGATTGGGAAAGAAGAGATCAACAAAGGAAATGGAACAATGGAGAACATCATACCCACAACAATATAATGAACCCTAACTTGTTTGACCAGCATGATAAACATAGACATCAAAATAATGAAAGGGTGAATGATGGATATCATAATAATAGGGATCGGAGTTATGGTCCATGAGACTATAATATGAATTCAAATTCTAGACCAAGAAATAACAATCAGAGATTTCATGATGTAAATCATCATAATCAAATGCATGGAGCTGTGAATCAAAATGTGAACAATTATAGAGCCCCAATGGTTTCTGACAGATACAAATAGATTTTTATGGCATAAGGGGATATCCTAGTGACATAAAAAATGAATTGAGTGCAATTCCAAATTTTTCAGGGAATGAGTCAGAATCGGTTGAGGTGCAATGTGTAAATTTAAATAATGTTATCCAAGAATTTGATGAATTCAATGAGGATGTATACATGAAAATTTTTGTTCAATCCCTCATAGAAGATGCAGCAGAATGGTTTAGAAGTTTACCAGATAGATCCATATCTACTTGGGATGAATTTGTGAACCAATTTGTAGAACAATTTCGTGATCAAAATGATACTTATTTTGCTTCACAGGAGTTGACAAGTATGAAGAATCATCAAAATGAATTTGTGGCTGAATTCAATAAAATATTCAATAAGGTCCTGAATAGGATTCCAAGAGATGTTCAGCCTGTCGATGCTTTTTTGATTAATTTCTATATGAATGCCTTTGACAGCAAGACAAATTATGAAATCAGATCCCATAAGACTTCTACTCTGGCACATGCTCTTAAGATTTCTATAATGATTGAAAATGATAGGAAGGCATCGGGTATAATTGCTAAAAGGGAAGACACTCATTTATTCAACCCAAAAGAGCCTAAGAAACACAAAGAGGAGGATAAAATAGATAAAATCATGAATATGGTGAAAGGTCTCCAAGTGAATAATGGAATAGACAATTTAAATTGCAACTAGAATAATCGGGTACCATACAAAAGTGACAGATATAAATTGAAAGATATGCCTTATAATACAGAATGGAAGAATGGGAAACCAGTGAACAAAGAATTACACACCCTTGATCCATTGAGGAAAAACAACCATTTTGTGGAAAATTATCCTTGGTGCGAAGCTTGCAAACTGCCACATTCTTATGAACATTGTGTTGTTTCCCATAAAATCAAAGAGGATGAAGAGCATGATAATGATCAACAACTTGCAGTAAATAATTTGTCAACCGATCCTATGTGGGGATGTGATGATTATAGCTCTTCAGATGAATACTATTGAAATGATGACCTAAATAGAGTATATCAATATGGGAACCATCAGGAGAGTAATCTGAGATGGTGAGAAACAACAGAAGAGGAGAAAGATGCATACACAATAGCTGCAGTAGAAGAAGCAAGAAGCAATTACAATTTGAGGAATAGGATTGTAAATGCAAAACAAGGGAAACCTGACCAAGGAGTTGATCCAAGAAAATTGAAACATAAAGACATTGCTTAGGAGAAAAAGGTAAACCCTCTAATAGCAAAGGAAAAGGTGGTCAGTAATTCTTTTCCCAATGAATGTTCTTTTATGTCTAATGCATTATCTCAAATTAAAATATATTTTCCTTTGCTTGAAATAGTTAAAATACCTGAATGCAAAAATGAAGCTTTGAAAATATTGTCTAATGTAGGTAACAAGGGAAGTTCTAACCAAGAAGTAAAGGATCCTCAAACTATTTATCTAGGAACTACTTCGAATAAAAATGGAAATCAAATTGATCCTTTTTACCTTACTTTACTAATAAAAAATAGAATGGTAAAGAATTGTATGATAGACTCTGGTGTAGCAGTGAATACTATGCCAAATGATGTAATGAAAGAATTAGGAATGAATGTTGATACCAAATTTGGTAAATGTTATGCTATGGATAATAGATCTGTTCCTGTTATAGGCATAATGAAAAATGTTGAATTTAAATTTCCTACATGCCCTGAAAAATCATATAAAATGGATATCATTGTGGTTCAATTTCCTGCTTGTTATGGGATGCTTTTATCTAGACAATGGTCTGGCATGGTAGGGGGAAGTATTCAATTAGATCTTTCTTATGCTTCTATCCCAGTAAATGGTAGGAATTTAAGAACTGACAGGGAGCCTTGAAATCCATACATTCTTGAGGCTGTGGATCCAAATTTGATTACACATTTATGTCATTCTGATACGAACAACTTTCAAGTAAGTATTTCAAAAGATGCTATGCATAACACTGAACCTATTAAAATACATGCAAAGGTAAATGATAATACTATTTGGAAAATGTATTTTGATGGTTCTTGCTGCAGGGATGAAAATGGGGCTGGTGTCATTTTCTTTGCCCCTAATAAGAAAACATTTAGATATTCATTTTTGCTAGAATTTGAATGTACTAACAATGTTGTAGAGTATGAAGCTCTCCTCCTTGGTTTAAAAATAGCTAGTAAACATGGAATAAAGTGTTTAAGTGTTTTTGGGGATTCTGAATTAATTATTTCTCAAGTTAAAAATAAGTTTGTTACTAAGCATCCCCTTCTTAAAAGATATAGAAATGAGGTTTTGGATTCTATGGAATGTTTTGATGCTTTCTCTATTAACTGGATAGATAGATTAGAGAATATTCTTGCAGATTTTATGGCTAACTTGGCATTAAAGCACAAAAATATTCCCTGTGAGGACATTGTTCAAGTTGAGATTAAAACCAAGCCTGCTATACCTGACAACATCAACAACTGGCAAGTCTTCGAAGATGACAGAGATATAATCAAATTTTTAGCATGTGAGCAAGAGTATGAAGATCAATTGATAGACTTGAATGTTCATGTTGAGACAAAGGATGGAAAAGAAGTATTGTTTGGACAAGAAGTTATTTAGCTCAAAACAAATAAAGTCCCAAAAGGTTTTGTAGTGATGTAAAGATTGTTTGACATCAAGGATTTAAGATTAGACAAGATGACCACTGATGTCAAAATGGATGGTGTAGAAAAGATAAATTTGGGAAATGAGAGACCCCAAGAGAAGTATTTGTGGGCAAAAATTTGACTCCTAAGATCGGAGTTGATATCATTAGATTACTGAGAAAATATAGGCATGTATTTGCCTGGTCTTATGATGACCTTAAGGCTTACCGAGAGGTTCTTTTTCAACATGAGATACCATTGAATCCTAATGCCTAACCATTCAGACAAAGGTAGAGACCAATAAACCCTACTTTGGCTCCCAAGATGAAAGATGAGTTAATTAAGATGAGGGATGCCGGTATAATCAAACCAATCAAACACTCAACATGGGTTTCTAATCTGGTGCCTGTCAGAAAGAAGAATGGTGATATTAGACTTTGTGTAGATTTTAGAAATCTAAATATATCATCATTAAAAGATAATTATGCACTCCCAAACATGGAAGCATTATTGCAAAATGTTATAGGGAATGAATTGTTTTCAATGATGGATGGTTTCTCAGGGTATAACTAGGTGAAGGTCAAAGAGGAAGAACAATATAAAACAACATTTACTACACCATGGAGTACCTATGTATATGCGAGAATGCCTTTTGGACTCACCAATGCAGGAGCTAATTTCCAAAGGGCAATGAATGTTTCCTTTGATTATTTTATTGATGTGATTATGATGGTATATCAGGATGATTTGACTGCCTATTCAAAAAAAGTAGAAGATCATTGCAAACATTTGGAACAAATTTTTCAGAGATCTCTTGAATATGAGATATCATTGAACCCAAAGAAATGTCATTTTTTGTCACTGAAGGGAAATTACTAGGACATATTGTATCCAAAGATGGGGTAAGAATATATCCTGAAAGAATTGCAGCAATTGATAAAATTGAGATCCCAAAGAATGTTAAAAAGATTCAATCCTTTTTTGGACAATTAAACTTTGTGAGGAGGTTCGTTCCTAATTTCTCAAAAATAATTAAACCAATTGCAATAATGTTGAAGAAGGGTTCAGATTTGAAATGGACAAATGAAGCCTTGGAATCATTTGTAAATATCAAAAAGGCAATCAAGGAAGCCCCTATCCTTAAGTCTACAGATTATGATCAACCTTTTCAAATATTTTCCTTTGCCTCATATCACACCATTGTTGTTGTCTTGTTACAAAAGAATAATGAAGGATATGAACAACCAGTAACATTTTTCAGTAAAACTCTTCAAGCTTTTGAATTGAATTATAATATTAGTGAAAAGAAAGCTTATGCACTTGTGAAAATAGTGAAATCTTTCAGGCCTTATTTGGTGGGAGAAAAAATAGTAGCTAATGTTCCTAATGCTGCAATAAAGGATATATTCAAACAATTAGAGGTTACTGGGAGAATATGTAGATGGGTAAATCAAATTCAGGAATTTGATATAGAAATTCATATCACTAAAATTATTAGAGGACAAGGATTAGCAAGGCTAATGGAAGAATCTAATATGGATACATTACAGGTCAATCAAATGGAGTTAAGTGAAACTCACACTAGTATTGAAAGATGCCCTTGGTACACTAACATAGTGTATTTCTTGAAACATATGAAATGTCCAGACAATCTAACTGATAACCAGAAAAGGACATTAAAATTGCAGGTGTCTAAGTATGTCTTAATCCAAGGTGATTTATACTAGAAAAACATTGATGGTATACTCCTTTTTTGTCTGGATTAGTATCAATCAAAGGAAGTTCTCAAGGATCTCCATGATGGACAATGTGGAGGACATTTTTCAGCAAAAACCACTGCTCATAAGATATTAAATGCAAGATATTATTGGCCTTCTCTATTTAAGGATTGCCATGCATATGTTCAGAAATGTGAAGCATGTTAAAAATTCTCAGGAAAACTAAGATACAATGGTGCATTGCCTCTAAATCCCATGTCTACTGAGGAACCATTTCAAATGTGGGGAATAGACTTCATGTGCAGAATTCACTGAGTTTCATGAGAAGTATGGGATAAGGATTTCTTATTCATCCCCTTATCATCCTCAAGGAAATGACCAAGCTGAATCTAGCAATAAGAACATAATGAAGATTATTAAAAGAATGTTGAGTAACAACAAGAGAGCATGGGATTCTAAGTTACCCCTAGCACTTTGGGGAGACAAAATTACAATTAAGAAATCTACTGGATATGCACCATATGAACTTGTTTATGGAAAGAAAGCTCATTTACCACTGAATAATTTGTTGTCAGTGTACAAGTTTATAAATGAAGAACAATGGGAAGAAGTGGATTTCATGGAAGATAGATTTTCTTAGCTTGCAGAATTGGATGAAATGAGGAATCAGGCTCAAGAAAGAAATCGGGAATTATAGCAGAAAGTGAAGGTTTTGTTTGACAAGAAGACCACAAAAAGTAAATTCCAGGAAGGAGATTTAGTTTTGAGATGGAATGTAAAAGATCAAGACAAAGGAAAACATGGAAAATTTTATGCTTTGTGGGTAGGCCCTTTTGTCATCACTGGTAAGGGAGGTGATAATTCCTATCTTCTACAGGATTTAGAAGGTTATCCTCAAGAACTTCATGTACATGGTCAGTATCTTAAACCTTTATTTTCCTCAAATATTGCAAAGGCAAGTTTTTCTTCCTTATTTGTATAATATGTGTTGTAGTTTTTGTTCTACTAGTGGTCTACTTTTCCTGAGATAGCTTGGATTCTTGTTGTGTTCAAGTATGAACGCACATCCCTAGAAAGAGCCACTGGTGTTACCCAAATTTGTAGATCAAATTTGCATTTGCTAAACAATTCAGGGAAGTGTCTTCTACAACTTTTGTTTTGATTTATGCTTATTTCTTTTCCTTCCATTCATAGTTTATTATTGCAATTGTTCTATCTTATTGCATTAATCTTATCTAATTTCTTGCATTTTCCTATTAAATCTGCTAAGTTTCATGTTTTGAATGGCTTGTATACATTTGAATTTATAAATATAGCCATTGGCCCCTTTTCGCGATTTAAATATTTGTTTTAAAATTACTTTATGACCTTGGCAGGGAATATCCTATCTTATTTGGTGCCTTCAAAAATTCCTTAGTCGCAGGATCTCGTGAGCAAAAGGAATATGCTATTTTCATTCGAAGATTTCCCGCAGACCGTTGATGAGGGTTTCTGATCCAACGATAGTCTCTAAGTCTTGAGATAAACCATGGATTTATGAAATCTTCTTCCAATTCTGAGACCATTCAGTCGTAGTCTCTTGATTATGACTTAGAGTTATTAGTAGGGTTATCTTTTTGCCTAAGTCACATGATCGCCAGATGATATCGAGGTTAAGTCAAAGATTCATAAATTAAATCATGGTCATGGGTACAGAGAAAATCTTATTGTTGTCGTGCTATCTCCAGATCAAAATCGAATATCCTTTATGCTTCAGCGAATGGGTGATATCTTTGGTCGCATTGTCTCTAGATCAACATGGAATATTCATTATCATTCAGCGACTTAGCGAAATCCTTTAGTCACGTAATCGCATAAGGAAATGGAATATGCTTTTATCTTATAGAGACTCAGTGACATCCATTGATTTCATTCAGACATTGTTTTGATCTAACAATAGTCACGTGATCTCAAGATAAACCTGAAGATAAGAAGATGATTCAGAGACTTCGAGACTAGTGTAAATTCATAACTATAGACATAACTTTAGTTTGAGCTGAGTAAGGTTAAAATCCTTTTGGTCGCGTAGTCTCATGAAGTAATAAGGGTTAAACGGAATTTTCTGAGATCATGCAACCGCTCAGTCGTGAAGTCTCCAAAGCTAATCAGAGGTTAAGACATGAGGTTTAGTTTTGTCAGTAATCCAAGTATGCACTTACAAATCAAGGACAGAATGACACATGGTGGGTATGTGCAAGATCATGGGGGGCCAAAAAGTGGCGATGTGAAAAAAATCCACTTTTCACTTGTCCAAAAGCGCATGAAAGCGCTTGTTGACTTTTTAGTAGGCATGGTCTCAGTACACCTGGGCAAACCTGACACCAAAGCACAAGCCTAATCAGGTACATGATTTTTTTGGGTACCTAAAAATATCGGGTACCCGATTTTTTTGGGTACCCAAAACCTGTGGCATAAATCAAAAACCCATGAGCCGATTTCTTCATTTCTCTCATCGCTTTAGGTTTGGAAAATGGCTAGATATATCATATACATGATTTTTTCAGGTACCTGATTTCTCCAACAACAAATTCAACTCCACAGTTTATCCGGTAAGTAAATTCTTGTTATGTATGGATTGATTTTTTTCATTTTTATGTTAAATGTAGTTTTTTTGGTAAAATTGGGGTTTTGTATTGATTTTTTTAATAATATATGAAATCAATTTGAAATTTATATTTTTATATTATTTAATCAGGCATGGCTGACAACAATGAAGAAAATAACCCTCCCCCGCCAAATAATGATCCCCAAAACAATCTAGAACCACTTCAAAACCCTCAATCTTTAGAGAATTTGATACAAGAGAATCTGAACACTATACAAGGCTTCAAAAACACATATAAGAATATACCTACCTTAGCTCCTATGCTTGCCACCCTAAATACCATTGTTGAAAATATTGACACCCTTACACAGCAACATAATGCTGCTCTTCATTGGTGTGATGATATGCACACCCAATTTGATGACTGGCTTGACCATGATGGGATTGTTGCCCTTAATATAACTAAGGAAGATATAGCCTCCCTTTTTGTTAATCCTAAAACCGGATTAAAATTTGACCCCAAAAAGCCAAAATTATCAATAAAATGATGCACAAACGAAGCAATGCGCACACACTTTTGGGTTCATTGGTGGATGGTTTTTGATAAACCACCCCATAGCAATTTGGAGCTCCCTTTCTATTTCATAAAAAAATTGTATGCTGAGTTTGTGCTTGGTCACAATGTTAATTATTGGTGCATGAGGCCCAACATGGGCGTAGGCAGAGGAGCTCCTCAGACTAGGCCATTTGCCCAGTGCAAAAAGGCCACTACCTTTGTCCCCCCCACTGATTTCTCACCCCCTCCTCCAGTGCAGCATCCTGATATCATTGCAGAGGCTACCTCACAGAGTATTAGGGTCATTCACATGCTGACTGATTAGTTGATCATACAGACCAGGTCATTGTTTCCTCCTGGTGTGGATCATGTTGGCGCATTGACATCTGGCAGCAGTTCACATGTATGCGTGCCCCATTCTTACATTATGTGCAAGAATTTATGCTTCAGACCGCTTACTGATGCTGATACATATCAGTATGTTATTGATGAGGAGGACACAGGAGACGCAGCTACAGAGGCTACAACACCTCATGGAGCATCTGCGTCTCATGAGAGTGCTGAGGAGG
>MU226133.1:1119679-1131760 GCA_018584345.1 Thuja plicata
GATTCTATTCTTACAACTTTTTGATATTAGGTTGATAGCTAGTTCAAATTTTCACGTCAAGTTGACTAACCCTGATTTTGCTAATTTTTCATTGCCACTTAAGGGCATAGTTTGGCCCACCATGATCTTGCACATACCCTGGTAGTAAGCGGGCCCAGGCATTATGCACTTAGTCGCTAAGTCTCCAAATGATTCGATGACATCAGCAAAGTTTACGAGACTTGGAGATAGCCATTGATGCGAAGGAAGATCTTGTGGTTGTCGCCAAGTCTCGTGAGGAAACCATAGTTAAGGAAAATGATCGAAGATCATGAGATTGCCCATTCACCAAGTCTCTAAAGAATACTTGAGGTCGAGTTGTAGTTAAGGTTAAAGCCATGGGTTAAGGTAAAAAGATGAAAAATACCTTTTGATCAGACGGTCAGCGTAATGGCTTAAATTTAAGATGCATTGTGATTACCCATTAAGGCATTACGCGATTGCAACACATGTGCCGACCCCACTGAAAGACTGAACAATTAAATATGAAGATTTAAGGTAGTCGGGTGATCGCCAGATAAAGTTTGAAAAGTCAAATTCATTCAGCGATTAAGAGATAATAGTGCAGTTGCCAAGTCTCTGAACGGAAACCAAGGGTTTAAAAGGAGTTGTTAAAAGCTTCAGTCATCGAATCTCAGAATGAAACCATGGTTAAGGGAAGTTTTTAGTGATAAGGAGACTATGCAGTCACAAGGTGGCCGGATAAAGATCTAGATTTAAATTAAAGACCGAACAAGATAAGGGATCAATGATGATGTTCATGTCTGATCTATGATCGACATTCACCCACGAGGAAAAGATGCTCGACCCTTATGTGCTTCAAATAAGAAGATGCCACATGTCTCAAACGGATAGAAAAGTCATAAGAGCTTAAGTGGCACAGATGACGTAGATTTTATTTTTTGTTACATATATTTATATTATTATTTTGTCGACCGAGGGTTTTGGTTAAAATTTGATACATCGACGTTGTTTGCATGCAGGGTTTCATAGGTAATAAAATGAAAATGAATTGACTTGGGTGAAATATGAAAAGATCGAAGGCATGCAAACGACCATTAATCTACCATGCAGAAACCAAAGAGATATTAGAGATTCTTAATGAATTATTAATGAACTGTTTGATCATATTATCACTTTGGTCGATAACTGTTCATAAGGATGATAAATCATTCTTAATTGTAATTGTGGTTGTTCAATTGTTGATCTTAGGGATTAGGATTAGTAGATGAGCTATCGTGTTGATCTAAAGCTTGTTTGCATCCTTTGAATTTGATATAAATAAGGATTCCAGGATCAATGCATGGGCATCTGATGATGATACTGTTAATATAGTCAGATTGGATTAGTTTTGTTCAATGACTACACCATGGATTGAATTGTACCATTTTCTAAAATTAATAAGATAAGTAGACCTTTTTCTTTCACCTGTAGGAATAGATATCTTTTCATTTACAATCAACCCCTCAGATAAACCAATTTGAACTTCTTCAAAGTGATAGTTTGATGTATATTCTTCCTAATTTGGTTCATTGTTATTATTCTCAGTTGGTTTTCTCATCTTCCATGGTTAAAATCTTGTTGATTGAGGCCTCATTCAATTAGTCTATCATTTGAGAAAGTAATGTCCCATTGAGATATCTCTGAATTCATTTTAAGGTTTCATATTCATTCCATAACGCCTTTGAAGTCATAGTTTTCTAGAAAAACTATCT
Source organism: Thuja plicata (assembly GCA_018584345.1). Lineage (NCBI taxonomy): Eukaryota > Viridiplantae > Streptophyta > Pinopsida > Cupressales > Cupressaceae > Thuja > Thuja plicata. The sequence continues at coordinate 1,121,434 of MU226133.1, forward strand.
CTGAGGTTGCACAAAGGATTGGATTGTATTGACACTATTGCCCATGAAGAAATTAGGCACTGATCTGCATTCATGTTGGATTTTCTTCATTTAATTCATTTGTTCACAGTTTTGTGATAATCTTTCCATCTGCACTATTCTTTTATTTACATACACACAAACATTCTTAATACATTGATATTTTTAGTTAGCATTTGTGATTTATAGCTTTCAGTTCAAGTGTTCTTTCAATTGCTTTGCCACATTTTGGAGGAAGAGAGTGTTTAGGATCCATTATCTACTATAAAAAGCCTTGGAACTTGAAGAATAAATTCAAGGAGTAGGCCTACCAGCCTTGGTTCTGCAGAGCCAGAATTGCAGAGGTTTTTATACCTAATTTGGTTAAAACCTTGTTAGTTGACCAAATCACTTGGGTTTCCCACTATTGGATTGGCAATTCCATAGGAAATCCAATCTGTTGATTTGAGCACCAACACTGAGGATGAAGGCTTGGTTGGGGAGCTGCATATTAGACAAGAAATTGAGAGTAATATCCCTATAAATAATGAGCCTATGGGCGAGAAAGGGGAAATTGAGAATACCCAGAATACGGAAAACACTATTCTAGAAGAGATTTATGAGAAAATTGATAATCTTGTTGATACTATAATTGTGGACCAGCATACCATCAATGATGACAAGGAGAAGCATAACCATGAGATTTAGGAGATTAACAGGGAATTGGGGAATATTGAGGAGAAGGAGAATGAAAAGGGTAACAATGAGAGCACAAAGGAGGATAGTGTTGTTGAGGAAGTGACCAAAAATGTGTACATTGACATCAATGATATTGACATTGAGGAGGAGAATAAAAAAAAGAATGAATACTGCGATGTTAATCCTTCTTCCCAAGAGAATCCAAATGGTGAAAATGAGTAGGCGAATGATCAGAACCAGAGGAGTCTGGAAGAAGAGCTCAAGGAAAAAGACATCAAAGTTAAAAGAGCCGTTAACATTTCTTTTCTCCAAATGGCTAGAAATAAAGCTGAAAATGGCTATAACATTGACAAATGGATTCGGGATGATATTAAGGAGGAGCAAGTCAAATACAAGGACATGGAAGAAAGAAATTCTCTGCTGGAGGAAATTGTGGACAAAATGCGTAATGATGTGGCCATGTACCAGCAAGGGAATGATGTATTTGATAAGGTTAACATCAACAATGTCACTGTGGAAGAAAAGTTAAACACTATGGTCGACAACAAGCTGAAAAAGATTACTGAGAAGATTAATAACAACAATGTTCTTCTCAAAAAACTAATAAAAATAAGAAAAATGGGCATGCAAAATTCTGTGGATAACTTGAAAGTGCTTCAAGCCCTACTGGAAGGGAACTGCAATGAAAGAGCTAAGCAGGAGGAAGAAGGTAAACATGAAACTCATACTTCAGGCCTGGGAACCAGGACCAGATCAAGCACCAAAAAGAAATATGATGTTCAGATGAAAGACATAACTAAGCTGCAGGATTTGATCCAGACTATGGAACTGCAGATGGAAGAAATCCAGATTCTGGAAGACCAGATGGAGGCTGCTGATTATTTTTTGCTGGATTGTTTTGGCTGTTGGATGTTGTCTCGATATCGTTTTGCTAGAAGTTAATCGCTATCTTCTTTTTTGAATCTTTATGTCCTTTATTGTATAATAAAGGGTTAAGCCCTTTTTGTGGTCATCTGTCTTCTTAAATAGATTGTTGTCATTTTGGTGCGTTATGCTTTTATTTTAGTTTTTTGTAAAGGGTTTCGGGGCCCCTTCAAAACTTGTTGTTACCTTAATCAAAAACTTTAATAGATGAGAATCTAAATGAAGAAGTTAAATTATTGTTTTTTCCTTTATTTGAATCTTAGGGGGATTTGATAGCTTCTATAACTAGTAATCTTGTAGAATTGAAGATCGTCTCTTTCACTATTATATCACTTAGTTATTGGTGCATTGGTGATGTATCTATGCATACAATTTACTCATTGAGATTGGTTCAACCATAATTAATTTAAATATGTTTGGGCTATTTAAACTCTAAATACCACTATAATTTGTAGAGCAATAATAATTAGTAGAAGATTTCCTATTAAATTAAAGACCCAACATAAATATTTGGTTCATAGATACCTATTATTTCAATCTTGATAGATATTGTTTACAATTGAAACATAATTGTAGCTAGTATGAAAATTTATAACTTTTGAGGGACTAAGAAGGGGAACATCAAACATAGGGGATTTGACATACCTAGTATGGAAGAGTGGCCCTTTTCTTTTGTTAATAAATTTTGTAAAATTGCTTTTGACAACTTTGAAAGAAATGAAAGCCTATTTACACACTAGTTGTTAAATTTGTTAGTTATTATGACAACCAATTTAAACTCTAACATTAATAGGCATCATAACAATTTTAAAAGTAGAAAATAATATTATGTTAGGAGCACTATAAATTGTAGAGCAATAATGATTAATAGAGGCCCAACCATTTAGATTAAAGATCCAACATACTTATTTGATTCATAGACTTCTACTTATTCAAGCTCAACAAACATCATTTACAATTAGAACATGATTGAAAGTAGTATGAAAATATTTATTTTCTTTGGTATAAAGAAGAAAATGAACATCAACCATAAGGTGTTTGACAAGTATAGGACTCTCGAAATTTCAAAAGATCCATTTTCTTTTAGTAATAAATTTATTAATTTTGTTAGTTCATTATGAAAACCAAACTTGTTATCCATCTTAAGCATTCTTAGAGTTTTTGTTAGTCATGGAAAAGAAAAGAAGAGTTAAAAGGAAATAGAAAGGCCTACAAAATTTCTTCTTTTATTCACCCAACCTCTACCAAGAAAACTCTTATGTGGAAGATTTTCCAAGGACCCTCTTTAATTTTGAAGTCAAATGTAGATATGAAATAGAATGTAGATATGAAATAGAGAGATCCCAATGAGCACCATGATCTTATATAAAGAATAGTAGATAAATATCTTTGTGATCTAGTCAATAAATCTATTGGAAGGATTATTAATGAGCACTAAATAAAAGGTAAAGGGTGAAGAAATTTATATAGATGGTAAATGCAAACTGAGATACTTACAAGGTTAATAATCTTACTTATTTAAGGTTAAATATGAAGGAATATTCACTTATTCAGCCTCTTGACGTCAACTTTCAACGCGTGATTTGACGTTCAGAGGCAAAAGCATGCCGCCATTGATGGTAATGCAGTGCAGCTGGAAGATCTTTGACTCAATAATAAGACATTGACCTCTTATTACTCTCAATTTTCAACGCTCATATTCAATCTTCAGGTTGCGTAGCCGCCTTAAATTCAATCTATAAAAATATATTAAAGTCAAACCTCACCAACCCTACATGACTAAACTCGAATTCCATACATATAATTTGAAGGGAAGTTTACTCAAGACTAACACGTATTTTTTGCGTATAAAAATTTAGTTTGCTTGAGAAATCCCAACACAATATTTGTGTGATGGATTCTTCTACAGTCAAGAGTATAACTGCATCATGGCATGTTTTGTTTCTCTTCCTTTTCATCTTCTTCTCGGACAAGTCTGTAGGAGCACGATCAGGTATTTTTATTCATTTTGCTAGAAGCAGAATTTATACTTTGGATATGTTCAGGTTAAGTGATGAAAACCATGATTGTATCAGAGACAAAAGTGTAGTTAAAGTGTTACAAGAAACAGGAAAAAACAAACATGGTATCCTTCATTCTATTAATCTTCGCGGTTCATAGATTTTAAGTCTTTTCTTTAGTATATTTGCTTGATTTATCATTTGAATGTATGCATGATAATATTTAGTATTATGTTTTCGTTGCAGTTGTTGACAAGGGAAGCTTGTTAACTTTGGTTACACCACCGGGGATATTGCCTAATGCAGAAGGTTTTGCAACAAGATTTGTAGGCCATTTCTCAAATGGGTTACCATTTGACGGTGGAAACAGTGGTGTGGAAGTGAGAAAGCTGAGAGGAAGAGGGCCTCTAGTCCAACCACCTCCTAAGTCTGATGGAAATGAATCTTATAAACGCCCACCAGCTCCTCCACCAACATCTTAAAAGCATTCACAATCAAAGGCCATGGATGTTAGGATATTTATCAAGGCAGCGGCTAATCTTCATCTAAAATGTACTAAAGACAAAAAAGAGTCAAATATTTTTTTTTCAGATTCGTGAAAACATACTTTTAAAAAAAAAAAATTTTGTGGTTTTCCACTACAAAATATGCAGATCATGAAGAACAAATGCTGAAATTTTAATGAAAATCTGTTGTGTTTTCCATTTTTTTAGATTTAGTCAACAGTGCATTTTACATGAAGGATAGTCGCGTCCTACTTACTAATTCCTAGAATATTTACTAATTCTTCCTACTTAAATAGTTTTATGTTTCTAATAATAATGTAAGTTTTTTCAGTAAGTTTGTGGAAGTTTTTAGATGTTTTTAAGACCCTTATATCAAGAGGCAATTGTAATTCAGTCACATCAATTAATCTGATCGTTAATTATTTAACCAAGAAGCTCTTGTAATATCTTGAAATAATAGATAATTTTTTTGTTTTTAATTTTGTATTTATTATTAATTATAAAATACGTGCAAATATTTTTTTAAAAGGTGAGTGGAAAACGTCATACCCCTAAAGTCTAAATATATTTTTAACTTACAGCAAGATAACATAATGCATAAACAAAGCCACTAGGTGGATAGAGAGAGTAGGAGGAGGAGGGGGATCTCCTTCATCTATTTTATTCTATTCATTAGTGGGATCTAGGACAATTATAGGTTTTAGTGTAGGGGTTTTTTTTCCTTGTATTAGAGGGTATTTATTTCTTCCTACAAATGTTATTTAAGCTTGCTTAGGTCTTTTAGAAGAAGTTAATATGAGGACACATGACAAAATACATCAACTACATGTGTCACTCTCTCCCATAGATGGGTTGTTGAGTTACATACCATCTTCTGGCTTGTTGTGCCACCTCTCATAACAACTATTCTATTTTTACTTAATGAGGTTATGAGTTTGTTGGGTTCTCACCCTCTTTTGGTTTTTTGTGGCACTTCTCATAACCTCTTTTCTCTCTTCACCTATGGATGTTATGCTACATATTGCAGCATTTGCCAAGTAGGTAAAACCTCAGACCTTTTATAGGTACAATAGAAGTTAATGCACACTATGTCCATGTATATACCCTTATTTTTCTATTTAGTTAGTACTCTCCTCTCACCTTCACTAGTTTGGTGATAGCTTGATGAGAATATAGAGAGTAAATTATCTAGTTTTCTTAATTGTCTGTATTATTCTCTCAATGTTTCAAATTTTATTTATGTTCTACTATTTTGATTTTCAATCATTTGGTGTTGGAGTTGCATGTTATCTACGATCAACATTAGATTTGCACTCAATTCTTGCTTCTTGAAGAATCTAACATGGTACAAGAGAGGATTTGCTTGGTATAGCTCATGTTATTATATAACTTTTTAAGAGATTTGAAATTAATAGATAGTTGTTGTTTTTCTCAAAATTATAGAATGCTCCTCTCTTGTATCCTCATATGACCTAGAAAATCAGAACATTTTAGAGGAAAAAATAAGCATTTGCTTAATCTAGTAATCATGTGTGTTTGTGTGTTCTTGTGAAATTTGGGTAATTGTTGCATTTTGATTATATTGGAAGCATTGAGAATTTTCGAAGCATCCAAAAAATCTAAGGAAGTCGAGATTGAGTTTTTTTTATCAACATCTGAGATTAGAGGACATAGTAACAAATCAACATTTAAAATTTGAAATATTTTTACTAGAGTTGTTTTCATTTTTGCATCAGAAAATCATCTTCCACTCACTCAAAAAAAAAAGTGTATCTAAATTAGTTTTTTCATATATTTAATAAATTTTACATAAATTAAATAATAAATAGACAATTTTTGTCATAAGAATCATTTCTATAAGGAAAATTTAGCATTTTTTTTTCAAATTTGGATAACTTTTTTTCTTAGCTATCAGATTTTGGTAAACAAATACTTGAGAAAAAAAAAGATGAAAATAAGTACTTTCCATTCACAAAGGTCATAAATTTTACCTCAAAACTCTATTTTTAAAAAGTGAATAGACCTTTGAAGGTATTGAAGAGTACTACAAATGTATAATATTTTTTTTTTAGATTTTGTATCAAATTTAGTTTGTATCAAACATTATAATTTTGGTCATTGTAGGTCTAAAATGTATTTTAATATGATAAAATCCTTGTAAATGCACTCATTACAAAGTGTCAACCTTATCATATTTAGGGAGTGATTTTTAAGACTAGTGGAAAGAGAGGTGCCTTAAGTGTCTTCCTACTCACACTTTTCTTTTTTCTTTGTAGTCTACTTTGTACTCATTGATGCATTTTTAGTTCTTATTTTAACTTTATATAACTAATTTTAATGGAAATATAAAAATAATCTATCTCAAAATACATGGATATCATAAGGTTACATCAAGACATGAAATTGAGCCTCAGGATATGTTAGAAAAGATAAAATAGTTTAATAAATTTTATGAATCCTTTAGTACTCTATGTATGTCAATATCTCCTAATCTTCTTTTTCTCATTGATTGTCTAGAGAATGAACTCATAAGGTTGAGTCCTACAAAGTTTGATACCCATGATGGAAGAAAATGTAGCATGAGGGGCTTTCACTAGGATGAAAGTTCAAGCTAGGAAGACCACACCACAAATGTTTTCACATTTTGGAAGGAAATCCAATCCACATAGGCTCAATTAGGCTCAAGCACTAAGAGGATGCAAGGATTCCTTCGGCATGATTTTTTTGAATATGGATACATACAATGAAAAGTGAAGAGTGCAAGATGTAAGGAAATAATGGAATATATGTGTATGCACACAGATCACAAACTATATACCTGATTTTGATGCCAGATCTAGAAATCCAAAGCATTGATTAACATGTGACTCAAATTTTAGTTTGGAATGGTGGGAATGACGCTAATTGGAGGGTACGGGGTGATTTAGCTCACATGAGATCTTGGGAGGCACATAAGCCCCAAAAAAATTTGATGAAACATTTTCCACCTATAAATTTCTATTAGATTTTCCTATAGCCTTTTCTACAGCTTCCATGTGTCACTTGTAGAAAAAAAAATGGGAAAATTTTGGGTAAAAAGGGGCTTTCCTTGGTCAAACCCTTGTTTAGGAATCAACCTTGAAATTGACCTAAAATTGCACAAAAGGAAAATCATGTTAAATTAGTAGAAAAGGCTTGAACAGATGTTATACCTTCGCAAGTGTTTAATGGCTCATGAAGATTCTTGCAATTGTTTTCTTGATATTATATCTAGGATAGGAAGACCATGGGTGCCTTCAAAAATTCCTATATCTAGAGACATTACTCCTTGTAAGCATGCTTCATGCTTAAATGAAGATCAATGTGAATGTATTGCCTTGATGTCTTGATTGATAGCTTGAGTGCTTGAATACTTGGATGTGATTGCTTACCTCGAGATGGATTCAAATATGTGGATCCCAAAATGAGGTAGGTATCTTTGCTTAAATAACTCTCCAAACCATTTCAGAGCACAAAACTCAAAGAGGAATGATTGGGATTTGAATATCCTACTCAAAATCCAAGACCTTTCTCCAATTTAAATTTGGGCCACCTTTATGCAAAATGAGGTGCATCCCAAGGGTTGAGGTGATGTTTCTAATCATGTGCCTTACGAGGTGCCATATTCTAGCCAATCAAGGCTCAAAATTAGTATAAGAGTCAATGAGGGTATTTGGGGATACCCAAAATATGCAGAGAATCAAACTTTGAATTTTGAATAAATTAAAAAGGCCACTTATAATGGAATAGGGCCTATGTACACACCTAAAATTAAGGGCACTATTGTAAATTAAGTTAATAAAGGATAATTATTTAAAATTTTATTAAATAAATACATAGATTAGAGTCCAAATGATGCATGGAAGTCTTGGACACTAAAATAGGGCGACCAAAATTGTACTACTTATAATTTAGGATGTAATGTTTAGCCCCCACTTTAGAAAGAGATGAACATGCTTCATACTCATGATAAAGTGGATCAAATAATAGGAAAAAGCTTCTTATAAAGGTCAAAGAGACAAGGAACACACCAAGCCCTCAAATGACTTAGGTTATTATCAGTCTAAAACAAAAACAAAATAAAAATCCATACAAAGAGAGAAAAAAGGAGGTGACCAAACTAATTTATTAAGACTAAACTTACTCTATAGGCAATGTTGAGAGAGAGAGAGAGAGAGAGAGAGAGAGAGACTTTGGTACACCACTAGAGGAACAACCAAATCTAGGGTCTCAAAAAAGGACTCTGAACACCATGTAGGTTTCTATCATCCATTGTTTCATCCCAAAACTCTCCTCATTCCTACTAGCTTGCAAGTGTCCCCAAAAGGAGATCTTTGGTTCAAGATACCCAAATTCACTCTAGTGTGAGTGGGACTTCAAAAGGCTAAGAAATCATCTTATCATAGACAAAATACCTCGTCCCAATCATTCATTTTTTTTTCCAATGTATTGGGACATACTTTCTTCACAAATCCCCCAAACTCCTTGTAGCCATGTGAACACAATTTTTCTCAATTAGCTCAATAACTCTCCAAACACCTTAATAAAAAAATATAGTTTCAAATACCTGATATGGACCTCCTACCAAATCCAAAAGGACATATTTCAACCCCAATTCCAAGACATCTAGAATTGCATATTTACAGTGACCTACAAAGGGCTAATTGGGTCCACTTAACAAAGGAACTACCCTTTCTATTTTACATTCCTCTAAACCAAAACTTCAAGGAGTTGAGGGACCCCAACAAAAATCTAAATCCAAAGCTATAACTTCTAGCTTGATACCCATTAAAATTTATAATCTAAAAGCATATAATTTATAGGTGGCCACATGAGGATGTCCACCTAGTGCATCAATTTTCTCTCTCCTCCCTACATGAAAACAACAATGGAAAGGAAAATATTAAATTAAATTGGAAGATATTTAATTCCACCAAGGTTCGATGAAAACCAACGGTGGAAATTCAAACTACATCCATTTCAAAACAACCCTAGCTAAAAATTGCTTAACGGACCAGTCAGTGCAAAAACTTGATTTTCTCACTAGATATAACACTTCAGATGCTGAGATTGGATGAAAATGAAATCTAAAAATATTTCCTTACTAACTACATTGGTTTTACATCTCAATCAATCCATATATGCACGGGGTAATTCACTGTTATCAGAAAATGCCAAAAAACTATGATATTCCAAAACTATCTTTACTTCTTCATACACTCAGAGCTTCTCTACCATATTACCCTCACTTCCTCGATCTCTCCTCTTCAAGGGAAATAAAAATCCAAAGATTCTATTATTTTCTTACAAGAAACTCTTCCTCTTCCAACTTTTTCATGAAAACAAGAAAAGTTTCTCAACAACAACTTCCCAAAATAGAAAGAAAAGATGCTAAAGACAAAAATCAAACTTTTGAAGGTGTCAACACCCATCCAAATATTTCATGCTGATACAAACATGAAAACTAACTAGATAAACCCAAAAATTTACCAAAAATGTCTTAAGGTGGCTATGTAACCAAATTGGCTTATAAGGATGCCAAGCATGGTCATGCTACAACATGGATTAGGACTTATTCCTTACAAACACAACATTGCATAAAGAGACTAAAAGTTTCCATAAGGCTTTTTATTCTTCCTTGTCCTTTTTTTTTTATGAGTGCCCCTGCACCATACTCCCCTGATGAAGAAACCTCAAGTCCACTTGAGATGAGTTGTAGGAGTGAAGAGCCCTGATTGGAAATCTGATGTTCATCAAGCCATATTGCCTCTTATTCAAGTTGTCCTCTATATTTTACTAAGTATTCCTTTTAATCTCTCCTTCTAGTGTTCTTGACTCTAGTGTTGAACACCTTATCAAGTTGTGCCCAGTACTATTTTAGGGAAAGGCTTAAGATCTTCTGCCACTTCTTCATGATGTACATTAGTTGTAGCAATTTCTCCTTTGGATGGTGTCAAATCACATACATTGAAACTGGGTGAGATACCAAGGTTTGCAGGTAACTTGATATTGAATGCATTTTTCCCATATTTTTCCAAAAATTTACATGGTCCAACTGTTAGAGTATTATTACTCTTTTAGCTTATGCTTTCTCTTAGGTGCATCATTAATTAGTTATTAATTAATAATGCGCATCCTAGCTTTTAGTCTTTAGGGTTTGTTCACCTTTATAAGGTCGAACTT